>CAJNDV010031171.1:33349-43154 GCA_905221635.1 Symbiodinium sp. CCMP2456 | reverse complement strand
AGTAGTAGTAGTAGTAGTAGTGTTTATGGTAGAGTAGCAGTAGCAGCCGCAAGATCAGCAGCAGCTGTGACGTAGAAGAAGAACCGCCTGCAACCGGCACCCCTTCCCCAGAAGACATTCAACCCCAAGATACACCAAAGAGTGTAGATGGCCACGGCACTTCAGGACCTTTTGGTGCAAAATGCCGTTGAATCCTGGCGAAGCAATTGGGCATAGGCTTTTCCTCAGGCGGATTAGACCCAGGATTCTGTTCATGTCGGTTCATCCAACAACAAGCTGTGCCCCAAGCATGCACTTCCAGAATCGCATCAGGAACTGCATGCTGGCACGTCCAAAGCACGAAAAGACGGAGCAGACTCTGAAAGCAACGAAGGCGAGCTGCAAGACTTTGAACTCATCTCTCTCGAGGGTGTTGGAGCTGTCTGCATCGAGTTTCCTGAACTCATCCTCGGTGGCAAGAGAACCCACACGTAATCCTTAACCCCTATACTCAAGCCCGGTCTATGGACCGTAAACTCACCTGGCGAGCCAATCACCCAGCTCATCCCAATCTGCTCACCTGCCTGGAAAAGGGTCTCTTTGCTCAAAGACTTTTGGCACAAGTGGCATACAGCTTCTCCACTTCCAGGATGGTTCGGCCCAGACTTTTGGCAACGCTCCGGACCATCTTCTGGTCTTCCCTGCGAGGCGTTGCAAGGCAAGGAATCACAATAACTACGGTAAAGACAACCCTAGCAACGACTGCAATAACAATGTCGATGATGATGGACATGACACAAAATAGACACCAACAACAGCAGCACACTCAAATAACATTGACATCAACGATGACAGTGTTACATCTACCAAATTGAAATAAAAGAGCGCTACTTCATGACAACGTCAACACGAAAAACCAAAGCCACACTGCGGATGCCGATGTCAAACAGTGCAGGCACGGCACGAAATGTCATCTGGGATGAAATTTTGCCCGTAATCGAGAATGTCCTGAGAGAGGGAAGCTCGGCGGTGCGGCATCTCCTTCCTACTTGTTGTCGATTCAGTTGGTAGTCTGATTTCCTGCGAGAGTAAACTTTACTTTACTGTTGTCTGTTGCCGTTACCGTTAATCCTTCTAGTCCAGATATTTTGTGTTGTTGATGGCCATGGGTACTATACCATGCTTCCGTCAGTTCGAACGACTAATACTCGCACTAGCACTGTTGTTATTCATACTTGTTAAGTGGAGAGCTATCCTGCTCACAGCGCCTTTGCTGCGATGGTCATTACCATGATTCCGACACCGGTATTGCAACTAGTCCAATCTTGTTGCCGCGGTTGTTGTGAACGCTGCTGCTACTTTGACGCCAGTGGAGCAGCAGCACATTACCTGTAGCGGCAGCAGCAGCAGCAGCAGCAGCAGCAGCGGTAGGTAGTAGTAGCAGCCGGAGAAGTAGTTGCTGCCGCTGTCTTTGCTGCCGTCCTGGTGTAGTCCCAGTAGCCACGGTGAAATATCAGCACCAGCAGTAGTAGCGGAGGTAAGAGAAGAAAGGGGGGCCAGAACCATGAAGCAGCATCGCAGCATCACAGAACGTAAGAAATTATGCCTACAACAACAGCGACAACAACAATGACAACAGTGGACAATGATAGTTGCACACTCGCACTTGGCGGCCGGTTGTATGGATGCCGTTCTGTATATCATCTTCGCTTGGCCCCAACAGTCGCATCTATGGCTGAACATCTGGGTATGCACAAAAAAATGACTGCTCTGAGGAGAGTCGGTGGTGACGGGTCCTGGCGATCAGACTTCAACCACGGAGGTTTCAACCATGTTTTCGTGCTGTGTAAAGCGAGGATCGATTCCCATAAGCTCTGCATACCACTTCTGGAACTCATCAAAGTCAATGCTGCCACTGCCGTCGGCGTCAACCTAGCCGGCATAGGAACACAGGGGGCGCGGCTTCGAGCGCACCCCTCAGGCAAGTATTCCATGTATTCCACTCTAGCTTCTAAGGCCACGAGCCGAAACGCTATGTCACCTCGCGTTCTTTCTATGAACTTAGATGATTATCTATGTATCTTCTGTGTTGATTAAATTACTTCATTATTTTATGTGCTTTATGTAGTTAGTGAACCTGCTGGCGAGCTGGCTAGCTAGCCGGTTAGTTAATATATATTTAGTTAATATATATATATATATATATATATATGTATGTATTTAAAACTGACTTTTCCGAGATACTAAGAGACGTGATATCATATACTATTATCCTAGATGGCGATGTAAATAAACCAATCCCTGCATCATGAACTGTCTGCGGTATTAGGAAATTTTCCGTGTCTGTCTGCATATAAGTATACATGCAAAATGGACTATGCATTTAACAAGAACTATATGTGAAAAACAAAATAATACAACATGGTACTCTATCTATCTAAGTATATATGTATGTGTATATATACATATATACGTATGTGTATACATGCGTTTAGGTATATATGTAAGCATGCATACTGATACATACATACGCACACATAGGGATAGATAGATAGCTAGATAGATAGCTAGCTAGATAGCTAGCTAGATAGCTAGATAGATAGCTAGATAGATAGCTAGCTAGCTAGCTAGCTAGCTAGCTAGCTAGCTAGCTAGGTAGCTAGCTAGGTAGGTAGGTAGGTAGGTAGGTAGGTAAGTAGGTAGGTACATAGATAGACAGATAGATAGGTAGATAGGTAGATAGATATGCATATATACACACGTGTGTATGAAAGCACATAAACACGTAGTATACAGAAAGGTATGCATTTGTATACAAAGGAGTGTGTATATGTGTGTGTATACCCCTGAATACAACATCAGCGATTTAAAGCGGGACAAAGCAAATTAATACATATCAACATGTATGTATGTATCAGAAGATATCCTTGCGAAATCTCTCTTCCGCGCGACCTGGTCCCAGACCGCCCAGACTTCTCCTCGATCGAGGTCCTGCAATGCTCCGAAGGAGATGGATGCGAACGGTTTAGGGTTTAGGGTTCGAAACATAAAGGCAGCCCCGGCAGTACTGGAGGCTTCCGAAATGAAGCATCCTAGACCTTCAGGATAGTGAATACACTCATGCACACATGCACACCCGCGTATCTTACTCTTCTGTATCCATCTATCCAAGTCCATCTATCTGTCCATGTACCTGTGACGTGTCTAGACCCATTCTACCGGTGTATGTATATGTAAACCGCCAATGTAGTTCAGAGCGTTTGAAGTTGAATAAAACAAGCCAGGCCAAGCCAAGCCAGTTTCAGCTGCATGTGAATTAGAACGTAGGCCCTGGCTAGCAGACGACGCTATCTGGCAGAAGAGCCGTATAGCAGAACCCCTCTTCGTAGCAGAAGACTCTTATATCTAAGCCGAAACGATCGGCCAGATAATCTTGAACATACTATACCTATATATATATATATATGTGTGAGAGAGAGAGAGGAGGGAGAGAGAGAGAGAGAGAGATTCTGCATGCACACACATACCTACGCATACATACATTCCTACCTACATACATGCATACAGACATACATACATACATACATACATTCACACATACACGCATCATACAAACCTTTGCATACACATATACATCTAGATCCACAACTGCACCTAGTCTGCATGTGCATCTAAGCAAACATTTACATACACATACAGCTACACCTACACATATACATAAGCGACAACATATGCGTATGCGTATGTATACACATAGACATATAGCTTTGCATATGAATATACATATGTATTGTGAAAACGCATGTACCAAAATCTAGGCAACAATTCGGATTACATTTCGAAAGGACATGCACTTCCGATTCTCTACTCAGACACCCACAAATTCCTCCGCCGGCCGGCGGAGGAGCTTGGCAAGCAATGGGATGAATTCCTGAGTGCCCAGATTGAGGGTTTTGGGTTTGTGTTTAGGCATTTAGGGGTTGGTTTAGAGAAGATCTGCCCAGATTGGGGAATTCGCCTAAATGGTCCCACTGTTTGGGATCGTAAAACCCTGTTGCATCACAGTGCAAAGTTTTGGTTCACCAGCTGCCTCACTGGGGCAGCTGAATGCAAGTGTCTTAAGGAAACCCTTCATGCCCTGAAAGCTCTATCATTCTATCATGCTTTCTTTGCTGCTTTCATGGGCCCCTTGACCAAGCTGCAGGATGCTGCTGAAGGTGGCTAAAACCTGGGCTCCCTTTGTTGCCTAGTTGCTGGCGGCTCGATATAGCCGGAGCCATCCTGATCAAGGCAGGAGATCCGCAACTTAAGCGACTTTCTTAGCTAGCTAGGTGTGTTGTTGAACAGTTAAGTTAAGCAGAGTCAAGATAAAGTAAGGCAAGTTAGGTTAAGTTCAGATAGGTCAGGTTGGGTTTGCTTAAGTTAACTTACGTGAAGATAAAGTTAGGTAAGTAAGTAGGTAAGTACGTAAGTAAGTGAGTGAGTAAGTAAGTAAGCAAGCAAGTAAGCAAGCAAGTGAGCGTGCAAGTAAGTAAGTAAGTAAGTAAGTAAGTAAGTAAGCAAGCAAGTAAGTAAGTAAGTAAGTAAGTGAGTGAGTGAGTCAGTAAGTAAGTAAGTAAGTAAGTAAGTAAGTAAGTAAGCTCGATACTTAGTGACTTACTTACTGAGCTGGTAGTTCGTTAGCTAGTTAGTTAGTCAGCTAGTTAGTCAGTTAGTCAGTCAGCTAGTAAGTCAGTTACTTAGTCAGTTAGTTGGTCAGCTAGCAACGAGTTAGTTAGTTAGTTAGTTAGTTAGTTAGTTAGTTAGTTAATTAGTTAGTTAGTTAGTTAGTTAGATAGTCAGTCGGTTACTCACACAGTTAGCTGGTTAGTCAGCTAGCCAGCTAAGTAGTTCGTTCGTTAACCTGGTGAGCGAGTTGGGTAGTTAGTCAGCTGGATAAAATAAATTAGTTAGCCCTGCCAACAATCTATTTTGTAGTTGCTTCTAGCTTCATGAGTTTACTTAGTTGGCTAATTGCATAGTTGGCTAGTTGGCTAGTTAACCAGATGGCCTGCTGGTTAGCTGGTCTGCCATAGCTCATCACGTGGATTCATCAAATATTTAGCCCGGCTCAGTCAATCGAATCAGACTTGCCTGGTCGAAGTGGGAGAAGATGCGGCGAATATCGTTGAGGTCGTGTACGGCCTGGTGCGCTGACACCAGAAACCCGTCCCCTCCAGAAGATTAAAAAGCATCAAAACATAGTGTCTATAGCCAAAGTAAAGAGCTGTCCCAACACCTACAATCTTCCACGATCCTCCTCGTCCAGGCTTCCACCACCAGTCGCAATGCTGTATGGGTTACCACAGACTTAACTGTACAAGCCGCTTGTAGCTCTCTGCATGAAGCCTAGCATGCAGGAGCGTCTTTAGACTCAAAACGAGACACCAAACAAGGGCTCACGTATTAGACTTGCCACACACTTTGCAAGTAGTGCCCACCTTCTTGTGCATCACTTCGGCCGCCACATTCTTGTCATCTGGGATGGCTTGGGTCAAGGGTGGTCAGCTAAAGGGCTTGAAATTGGAAGCGCCTTCATAAATTTTCATATCCAATCTCACAACTGAAAGCTACTTCCAATTCTCGGCAAGATATTCCAGCCGCAGAGGCATGCACTCTGTGCCACATTGCTTCATTCCTCCAGCACAACAACCCCCCTGAGGCATTCAAAGTTACGACCTATCGGGTTTCGGGATAGTTTAAGGATTCCCCGCCTCAAACCGATCCTTTCCAGGTACCGGGACCAAAATCCTGCCCTCCGCAGCTTGCGTGCGCGACAACAAAAACCCCCAAAGCCTGAACCCTAACCTGTAGTATATTCATCATCAGGGCACTCAGCAAAGTGCTTGTCTTCAGAGCTTGGATTGACTCCGTAGCCCTCTCCATCTTGCGACCTAGGCTTTCGGTGACCAATGCTTCCTTACAGCATATCGATCTTATGATGCGTCTATGCTATCCGTACTTCTTTGTGCATCCATCTTATGATGCATCTATGTTATCTGCATGCAAATATATATATATATATATATATATGGTGCAGCGCTCCTAGGCCCCCCCTCACCCCTCTGTGTGGTTCCCTGTGGTGTGGGTTCCCCCCTGCCTGCCCCTCCCTGGAAGATGGTGATCATGAGATCATGATCCCCGTCCGCCAAGACTCCTGAATGAAAGTTATTCAAGCACATGCTCGGGCTGACTCTTGACGCTCCCAACCGAAACTGAGCTTGGAATGACAACGGTCGGTACAAACTACGAAAACCTGCGAAAGAACATCAAGCCAAACAAACTATTGAAACTAAGAAAAACAAAGAACATGCGGTACCTCAAGGCAGAACAGCACAAGAGCAGCGGTGCTACCAACAGCAGTCACACTCGGATTACCAGCATGCAAGGGGGGGGGGGGCAGGGCTTGCGCGGTCTTGCGCGAGAGTTCCAAAAGAACGTCGACACTTACGAGGATGATGACGCGGACGAGAACCATTCCTGTGACCTGGCATGGCTGCTGTGGGAGGGGGGGGGGGCACACGGCACACCATGCATGTGGGGCGGGGCCACTGACGCGGCGACGCGGGACCATATATGCATGCATGTGCATATATACATACGTACGTTAATAACACGCGTGTATATATATATATATATATATATACAAAAAGAGAGAGAGGGAGAGAGAGAGAGAGACAGCGAGAAAGAGAGATATGTAAACATGTATACATGTATATATATATATATATATATGTATACGTGTGTATCTATTCATATGCGTATAAATATACACATATACGCAAACTTGTATATTTAAGTGTGAAAGAACCTGTACATACATATTACATATGTATATGTATATGTATACATGTCAATATGTGTATACTTATATGTAGACCTGTATGTATACGTCTGCGTGTATGTCTCTGCCAATGCTTCTGTACATATTTTGATGTATGCATGCATGTACCGTACGAACTAAACAGGTCTCAGGCCATCAAGGGTGCTGGGCGGCATGTTTCCATCTTTAGGCGACCTCGCATCCTCAGTCGTGGGGGCAGGGTGCCTGGGCATGTCTCCAGCCCGTAGACGTGTTCAGAGCTCGTCTTGAAAGTAATAAAAGGAGGTTTCTGTGACTTGGATTGGTCTCCCTGGGCGCTGCACTCTTGAGTGGGCTGGAGTCTTATGATAAATGCACCCAGCCTGTAAGTAGAAAAGTGACACACTCAAGATCAAGAGCAGGCAATGCAAAGCGTACGACCCTCGAATCCTCCAATTCACGATTGCAGCGCTGGCAGCAAACTCCACAGAGTACCTACCCACAAGGGCCACATGGGGCTGCATATCCTAAGCCCGACACATCTCGATTCTAACTGCACATCCCCAAGCCAAGCTACATTCCTCTTCGTACTCTTTCGCCTGCTCCGTCCTCAAGAGTCAGGGCCGAAAGACTTGGAAGGAGGCTGTGTGAACTCATGTCTGTAGAGCACAGGGGTTGCCTATTGCAGCCGTACACTGTGCACCCCGCAAAGAAGCATGCCTCGCCTTGGTCCTCGCTTCCATCGTTGAGATGTGGATATACAAACATATATATATATATGTTATATATATATATAGTTGTGTATATATATATATATATATATGCTTATATATATATATATACATACAAACGTACATACATACATGCATACATACATACATACATACATACATACATACGTACATAAAGTTGTATATTTATGTGTGTCTATATATATACTGTATGTCAACACATATACATTTATATATGTGTATAAACACGCATACCTGCACCGCACATGCAGTTGTCATGCATTTTAGCATATACCTGCAGACCAGTACATGTATATGCACAGTATGTTATATATGTATTATATACATATAGGTCCGCATTTGTGATCAGTACCAGAAAGGCCTATGCCAAGGAGGTTCTGGCACAACAAGTGCGGAACGGTAGCGGGCTCCAAGCGCCAAGATACATTAAGCTACCATCCCATGACTCCATGACAGCGACTAGCGGACTGCAGACGTTGAGACTACGACTGTTTCTGCTATAACGAGAGTATGATGGCTGTTTTGACCGCGGTCGATGGCCGTTGATGGCTAATAGCTCTTTAGGGCTTCAATGCATGCACTCAAAACCATGTCTGGGACCCTCAGCACACTGAGCCGACTGCTTCTTCACCTCCTGCTTCTTCGACCACCTCAGATCTTGGAATCCGAGGCTTGAAGTAAAAGGGTGGCCCGAGCTTTGCATGAACCCGAACCTGTCAGAACTGTTTTGAAGTTTTGGGAACCCTACACCCCTAGAGCCCTGAAAAAACCTTCAGGAAAATTGTGGCAAAACCGGGAGACATGGGCACCCTATCCTCAGCAACAGATCGCAAAGAAGATGAAGATGCCTCACTGCAGCAACAGACAGCGACCGCTTCAATTCAGTGCAGGCAATGCTGCATGGACGACACGAGACGCTAGCGACTCCCCCAAAGACCACCACACACGCTAAACCCTAAACCCTAAACCCACAGACCACACCCCGGCGAAGGCCATGAAGCAATGCACCGATGCAGCAGAGAGGCTCGTCGAATCGGCTCGTGGTGAGGGCGCGCTTTGGACCTTGGGGGACGGAGAATCACCCAAACCCAGAGGGAGGAGCAGTCCACAAGGTCCCAGTACCCTGCTGTCGTACTGCATGTCCTACCCTAAACCCTAAACCCCAAGGCCCTAAACCCTAAACCCCTACACCCTAAACCCTAAACCCTAAACACTAAGCCGTAAACCCTAAACCCTAAACCCGAAGCCCCAAGGCCCGAACCCGAAGCCCCAAGGCCCTAAACCCCAAACCCTAAAGCCCAAAGCCCGGCCCTAAACCGTAAACTTTAAAGCCCAAAGCCCAAAGTTCCAAAGCCCAAAGCCCATAGCCTAAAGCCGAAAGCCCAAAGCCTAAAGCCCAAACCTGCTTTGTTGCGCTGCTGAGAAGCTGCCACCTTTGGAGAAGGCGCGCGGGGACGTCGGCACAGTCTCAGATTGCCTGAGCTCAGACCCGGGGGGTTTTGCCTAATATAAGGGGCCTTAAATAATTAGAATTGGGTTTTGGGGGTGGCTTATAGTATAACTGGAATAAGGAATCCCCCAAAATAGTATTGGTAACTATTTAGGCTCCTAATTATTAGGGTTTAAGGGCATTTAGACTTTGACGGTTAAGGATCCGATAAGGTAACCCGTTTAGGGTATGGCTTTGGCACCCTTGCAAAGGTCTCGGCCTTTTGGGTAGGGGCTATTTTGGGGACAAGCAGCTCTGCTGATAGTTTAGGGTTTAGGGTTTAGGGCTCGCACAAGCCTGCTTCTTGCTGCCTTAGCCGTCCATTTCCACTTCTGCTTGCTCAACGCTCGGTATTCGGTTGAATCCATACACACCGGAATAAATCCCGCACCCACCCTAGCCCTGAACCCCAAATTCCCACAAAAAATCCCAAAACCCTAAACCCCTAAACCGCGAAACCCCTAAACCCTGATCCCTAAACCCTATAAACCCTGTAAACCCTATAAACCCTCTAAACCCTATAAACCCTATAAACCCTATAAACCCCATAAAACCCATAAAACCCATAAACCCTAAACCTAATCCCTAAGCCCTAATCCCTAAATCCTAAACCCTGAACCCTATAAACCCCATAAAGCCCATAAGCCCTAAACCCTAACTCCTAAACCGTAAACCCCTAAACCCTATAAACTAAACCCCATAAACCCCATAAACCCTAAACCCCTAAACCCTAAACCCCAAACT
>CAJNDV010031170.1:16178-27416 GCA_905221635.1 Symbiodinium sp. CCMP2456 | reverse complement strand
AGGGTTTAGGGCTTAGGGCTTAGATCCTAATCCAGATCCCTGATCAATACCTCGATAGACACCGTTTCTCTTACTGAAGAACCGAAGAGCGATCCGAGGATTGGGGCTTTGAAGCCGGTGTCTACTAACCAGGGTTTAGGGTTTGGGCTTAGGGTTTAGGGTTTAGGGTTTACGGTTTAGGGGGTTTAGGGTTTAGGGCTTAGGGTTTACAGTAGGGGTTTACGGTCTACATGAACCAATCCGAAGCCTTGAACCACTCATCTCACCAACGGCCACTGCGAAGGATTTTTCGGCGCTCGACAGGCCCCCCCATAAAACGCACTGCACGAATTATCCTGGAGCCCCGCAACTTAGGCTTTCGGTGTCGGGGCTTTGGCACGAGTATTAACCAGCTCTAGCATTACAAGACGGATAGCCGGACGCTGCTCAGGTGCTGAGGCCTCTGAACTTAAGTGCTATGTCCAGGCCTACGGAATAAGATGTGAGATTTTGAGCTCGAGATTCCAGAAGGTGCTCAGGTTTGGGTGTTGCGACTCGGGTCTAAGAAGTCGGGTGTTCAGCCTGCAGGGAGAAGAGATCCAAGTGTGAGGCCGACATCCCCGTAGAACCGTAGGTACTCACACGAAAAAGCGCCATTCTAAGTACCAAAAAACCCCTAAGACTGTAGTATGAGGCCTTAAGGACTAGAATAGTGTTTTTGGGACATGCTACAAAATCATGAGAGAACCCTAAAAACACAATGGCAAGTACTCCCACCCCTATATTCGCAACCCTATAAACACCTTCTAGAAACCGGTAAGGCCCCATGTTGCATTTGCACATGATAGCCTGCATGACTGAAAGGGTTACAATAACGGTTCTATGATCTAGTGGCCTTAACAACAAAAAAGCGGGTCTCGGGTTACTACTGACTGAGGGCCGCTGTATTGCAATGAAAGCCGGTTTAGGGTTCATGGCTTTGGCATAGGGCTTGGGGGTTCGAGTTTAAAGCCTTTTGATGGGGCTTGAGGGGGAAATCGTAGTCTACATCTCACCTACCCAACGCCTATGCACAAAGCCGCAAGGTTCTGCCTGCAAGCGTGCCTTTGTGCACGAATTCCAGCCTCCTACACCCTTTTTTCAGCAGGCTAAACCGGAAACCCTAAACCATAAAGCCCTAAAGCCCTTGACCCTAAACCATACACTGAATGCCTCAAAGCGCAACCCTTTGGCTATGAACTCAGGGATCCGGTTAAGGGTTAAGGGTTAGGTTTTAAGGGCCTCGGGTGTAGGATTCAGGGTTTAGGGTTGAGGGTACAAAGGGTACGGCTTAGGATTTAGGGTTTAGGGGCTTAGGCTTCGGGGCTTAGGGTTTAGTTTAGGGTTTAGGGCTGAATCAGGGGTGCCTTATTCCGTCCATATTTGGGACCCAGACTCTCTGAAACTTGTTTTTGTCATGCTCGACATTCTTGTCATGCCTGCCATTTTTCTCCTTGCTCTTTTGTCATATCCTCAGTCTTGTCCTCCTTATAATGTTTTCATTATCGTATTATTGCCCCCTAAACCCTAAACCCCAAACCCTAAGCCCGTAAACACTAAACCCTAAACCCTAAACCGTGGAAGGCTGCCCCTCAGCTGCGGAGCAGCTCTGCAAGCGCAGTCCTGCGGAGCTTTGGGGATGTCTTAAGAATGGGGTGTAGGGTTTAGGGTTTAGGGTTTAGGGGTTGGGGATTAAGGGTTAGGGGTTTAGGGTGTAGGTTTAGGGTTTAGGGTTTTAGGGTTTAGGGTGTAGCGTCTGAGGTTTAGGGTGTCGTGTTTAGGCTTTAGGGTTTGTTGAATTTTTAGCAGGGTCTCAAAATTACCTGTCAGATTTTATGCAGGCTTCTTAACATCAGTGGTGCCTTATTTACCGGGCCCTAACGAAGGATCCCACTACTGCGGGTTCTAAGGAACCCCGCCAAAACCCCTGTTCGAACTATGTAGGCCCCTACATTGCAACCCGGAACAAAACCGTTGCAGCCGGAGTTCTGCCGCTCTTCAAGCAGCCACTCGTGCGCCAAGGCCTCCTGGCAGCCGGATCGCTGAGTTGGGAGCTTCTGCAGGGCTTTTAGGGTTTAGGGCTTAGGGTGCAGTAGTTCGGGTTCTACAAGGGCTCTATGCTAGACTCTGTGTGTTTCTTTTCATGGGTGCTACAGGGTTTCATCTGCATGGCTTCCTGCAAGTCGGGATCGCATGTAGGCGGCCCTCGTCTAAACCCTAGGGTGCTTCGTATTAGGGTCGTGGGTTTTGTGGTTTGGGGTCTAGAGTTCGGGGCTTAGGGGTTGCTAACACTCAGACTCGGACCTGTCCAGGAGAGGATTGCGACGGGGTGAACGGGGTTGCTCGTAGGGTTTCCACTCGCCCACTCGCTCAACGCAGGCACGGCTTCGTGAGGTCGGGCTTGGGTTTAGAGGTTCAGGGCTTAGGGTTGCTCCATGAAGCCTCCAGTCGCAAGCTGAAGCCCGCATTTTCAATTGAATCTGCGAACTGCGCTAAGCTCTGTTTGGCAAACACTGACGCCACTGCCATCACCACTACCTTCAGACCTAGAGCCTGCTACCCAGCACACCTCAATCGTGATAAAACTTCGAAGCCCGTACGACCCCCGATATCGCGGCACCCTAAGCAGTGATCGCAAAATCCTCGTCTTACCCACTTGGAGGTTCATGGCTAGTTGGAAGTGGGGTTCTAAGTCCCCGAATGTGAGTTCTAAGCCTAGCTACCTTACTTATAACCCCCCAGTTATACCTGGTGTAGGGGCCTTAATGATAAGAATATGGTTTTGGGGTATATTACACTATACTTATAATAAGGAACCCCCCAGAATAGTATACAGTAGGCAACTATTAATCAGTTATTTAAGCCCCTATATAACCCGTGAACCTCCTAGCAGGCCCCACCTGACAGCTCATCCGCAGCTCTGGCTCGGGCACAAGAAGCCGGCGGATGAAGTCCGTTGCCTTGGACTGCGACAGCCCAAAATCCTCGACTTCAAGACTAATCCTTAATCATAGCGGGGTCTACCTGAGTCTACCTCGAAGGAAAAACCCTTTCTACTCAGATTATGTGTTTGGAGTGCGGGGCTGGTGTGTGTTCGTGTGTTTGTGTGTGACAGGCACTGCCAACTCCTGCTGCCAGGCTGTGCAAAGCACCCAGCGAGTGCAGAACCAAGGAGCTGACAAGGAAACAGCCAGTAGGTTTCAGGTTGGTTCGGGGCTCTTTTAGGCTACGGTCTATGAGGGTCTACGACCTATGGCGTTGCGGGTGCAAGCCCAAGCATATCTTCGATGATTGTCCTAAGCACACCTGAACCTAAACGCCCTAAATCAGGAGCATTGCGGCCCAAGTGGCGTTGGGCGCAGATGAGTCCGGCAAGCAGAAACGCGACTGCAGAATACCTCGAAGCAGTGACATCGATTCTAGAGCTCGGGCTTACTACGAGCTTTGGGTGTTGAGTATTCGGAGATTTGGGGGCATGACATGTGCAGTGTGTTGCCTAGGGTTCGGCTTGATGGGTCCCTTCTTCACTTGCGTAATCCGCATGAAAATGGATATGACGCTCTTGCACTGGTTAAAGCCCTCCGTGAACAGAAAACCTTCGAACAAAGCAGTTAACACAACTGGCCCTGTTCCTGCACACTGCGTTCTCTGACTTTGGGGCTCAGAGTTTAGGGGTTGTTTCATGGAAGACCTATCTAAGATAAAGCTGCGGATACAAAGACCGCCATTCTTAGTCGGAATTTCACTGGCACTCACACAAGGATTGACGAGAACTGCTCCAGTAGACACGACTACCCGGAACCTTTGTCTGGTAACGCATGCCCGCCTTTGCTCAAATAATAGGCTGAGCTGTTCAAACAGAACTAGGTCGGTTGGGATCCATATAGCCATGGACTAAAGTGTTTTGCTCAATTTTGGTCGCTTGAGACATAAAATTAGCGCTTCGGATTCGGATCCGGGCTAAGTGCGTGCATGACCCTATCATGTTGTGGAGGCTCTCCCTTTCGTCTTATCAAGAAATCTCCCACCAGCACTCTGAATGACCATGACACAACCCGAAACTCCACACAGCAAAACCCCGAAGCCCCAAAGCTACTAAGGACTAACTTCCTCGGAAAGGGGCGCATCTCTGAGCTTCAAAGTGTGTGGCTTGGGGCTCATGAACCCTCAACTCGAAAATCTGCACTCCTAAATCTCCAACAAAAAAGAAGGCCTGGGAAACCCTAGAAGCCCTATCGTAAACCCTCAACCCCTAAACCCAAGCCTCGAATCTTGAACCTTAAACCCCAAAAGCCTCCGCCTATAAAGCCCCGAGGCCCA
The DNA here is from genome assembly GCA_905221635.1 of Symbiodinium sp. CCMP2456. Taxonomy (NCBI): domain Eukaryota; class Dinophyceae; order Suessiales; family Symbiodiniaceae; genus Symbiodinium; species Symbiodinium sp. CCMP2456. Next base: position 23,078 of record CAJNDV010031170.1, on the reverse strand, counting down.
ACACCCTTTGCCTTTGCCGAAGCAAGGGGCGCTTGTACGTATCTTCCGGGGAGGAGGCCGCGAAGGGGGCGACGGCCATGACGCACTCAAACGCCACAGCCTGACTGGCCCAGCTGCCCGGGTTTAGGGTTTTTCCCTTTAGGGTTTAGGGTTTAGGGTTTTAGGATTTAGGGTTTAGGGTGAGGGTTTAGGGTTTTAGGGTTTTGGGTTTAGGGTTTAGGGTTAGGGTTTAGGGTGGGATCCATGACAGGTGCCATGCTTGATTTGTTTAGCTACTATGTCTTGCTTGTTTGGCCATTTCCGCTGTTTGTCACTGTATGTGTTTGCTTCCGGTGTTGCTTTGATTGTCTAGTTGCTTGCATGCGTACTTATACATTTTTAGAACATGCCAGGTTATGTGGGTTCAGTTTATTCTTACCACATATACATACACATAGACAGGTTATGTAGGAGACGTTTTCACGAAGAGTCTGAGAGGGAACCCCAGCGTTGCATAAAGGCTACCGCGCTACCCAGACTTTCCAAAGTCCCTTAAACAAGGAATAGACCTTGAATCATATTGGGCATCCTATTCTAAGTTAAGGGATATTCCTTGATTAAGGTATTCTGGAAGGTCTGGGTATAGGCCTCGTTGTGAGAAGGCTCGCGAATGATCGCAAAACTTCCAAAAAGCAATCACTCTCGTGGTACCTCGCAGAAAACCGTGAAGGGACCCTTATACACTCCGTAAACCTTCCAACAAGAAACTCGTAGGACTCTTCGGTATGTTTTGGCTCAAGAGCTTCGCACCCTCAGGAACCGTTGGAGGAACCCGTATAGGCATAATAAGCCTGTCATAAACCCTAACCCCTCCCTATATAAACCCTTTTTGAACCCAGACTCTGCCAATCAGCTATATTAACCCTAAATCCTAAGCCCTGAACCCCCCTAAACCCTAAACACTAAACGCTGAACCCTAAACCCTAAGCCCTTTTAGCGAAAAGCTAAGCTCCCAGCCCCGACCGCCCAAAGGTCCACGGCAGCTCCGTGGCCGCAGGCGCGGACCATCCTACGGGAAATCTTTAGGTTTTAGGGTTTAGGCCTTCCACGGTTTACGGTTTAGGGTTTAGGGTTTAGGGGTTTTGGGGTTTAGGGGTTTAGGGGTTTAGGGTTTAGAGGGTTTGAGATTTAGGTTCAGGGTTTACAGGGTTTAGGGTTTGTTTTGGGTTAGCGCTCAGCTGATCAGGGTGTAAGGGTTCTATCGACTTCTATGCGTTCTGTTGTAGGGTTTCGTGCGCTTTTAAGGGGTTCCTAACGCTTCTTTGGCTAAACCCAAATCCACATTTAGGTGTGATGAAACTGAAACGTCACATCGCGAAATCCCGGCGACTGAGAAACGCATGACAAATATTCTGCGTGTCTTCTTGCAGCTGTCCTCTGCAGGATTAGGGTTCTTTGTGCTTGGGGCTCGCCGGGCTCATAAGGATCGGGGTCGTTTGATACAAGAACAGCTTAGGTTCTCGAAAGAAAACAGGTTTAGGGCACCTAGGATGCAGGTTTGGCTTTGTTCTTAGGGCCTATGAGGGTCGAGGCGTCAGCGTTGAGGGGCGAGGGTCAGGATTCAAGGGGTTGAGGTTCTAAGGTTTAGGGTTTAGGGTTTTTTTGTCCCCTCTTTTCCACCTGCCTGGTTAGTTAGGTCGAATGCCAATTTGGCGGAGGCTGTTGTCTGCTGCTTCAAGACCCCAAAACAATCAGAGCTACACAGGGTTTAGGGCTTAGGGTTTAGGGTTGAGGTTTCGGGGTTAATGGCTTCAGCAAGGATTGGAACTCACAAGGGGCCCCTAAACCCTAAACCGTTTTTGAGACAGATTGGTTTGGGATTATTGCCTATTTTGGGTCTATCCAAAGAGCTGGGATGCAAAGAACACACCGCCCGTCAAACAACCAGAAAATGTATGACAGAGCCGCGAGGAGTAAGGTAAGGGAGCATGACTTCCTAAGTAGTTGTGCTTTCCAGGGGCCTTTGTGCGCTGAGTGCCTAGGGCTGTGCGCTAAGGTAGCTTGTTCCCTAAACCCTAAACCCAAACCCCCAAACCCCAAACCCTAACCCCTAAACCCTAAGCCCCAAACCCTAAACCCTAAGCCCTAAATCCTAAACCCGAAGCCCTCAACCCTAAATCCTAAACCCTAGAAATGCTAGGAGACCCAGGGCCGAATGGGACATGGGGATCAGGCTTGAGGGCTTGAGGATTGAGAGGGATTGGGGTTTCGGGTTAAAGGGTTTAGGGCTTTGGGTTTAGGGTTTTTTTCGAGAGCTCTTTTGCGTCTGCAGAGGGCTTAGGGTTTAGAGTTTAGGGATTAGGGTTTCGGGCTTATCTTAAGGTTAGTGCCAGGGTTAAAGGGATATATATCCTTACAAGCTTACAAGCAGGAGCCCGAAGCATAGGCCAGACAGCCTGAAAAGGAATCCGAAATTTTGGGGGGGGGGGGGTGGCACCGAGCTCCCTTTCTAGCGAGCGGCTCTGGCGCCAGATAATCCAGCGTTCCACAGACGGTCCAACGCCTGCAATGGAAGGTTGTGGAGAGTGGTAGTGCAGGTCGTCGGAGTAACTAGCGATCAAAAAAGGCTTCGGTTTAGGGCTACCCCCCTTCGCCTTGTATACTTATAGTATAACATCCCAAAACCCCAATCTCATGTTTTATGAAGGCCATTCAGGCCTTCCGGTTGAGGGGCCACTGGGTAAGGCCTCAGGGCTCCCAGGTTTCAAACGTGTTGAGAAAAAGATCGAGATGTGTAGAAGGAGACGGCGGTAGCGAGGGAAATAGAGATGGAGAAAGCGACAGAGATTGGGAGACGGATCGAACGTCCCACCCGAGACCCGTAATATAGGGGCCTTAATAGTTAGAATTGGGTTTTGCGGCCCAAGATACTACAATTCTTATACGGCACGCCCAAAACAGTGCTGGTAACTATATGGGGGTCTCCGAAAATAGGGGACCCTAATAGAGTTAATTAGAGTACCGCAAATAGTAGGATCCCTATTATAAGGACCCCAAAACAAGGTACCCCCTATTTTCGGCAACCCCCATATTTACGCCCCTACATTACACCACGCATGAGACCCGAGACCCCTAAACCCTAAACCCTAAACCCTAAACCCTAAACCCTAAACCCTAAACCCTAAACCCTAAACCCTAAACCCTAAACCCTAAACCCTAAACCCTAAACGCCTCTCTCCGCGCGGACTTTGCACCGCCCAGCCGAAGTCCGACAGCTTCACGACGCCCTCGCGTCCTCCAGGACCCCAACCGGAAACCGTTTTTGCGCAGGCTTGCGTGAATCCCTAAACCCGAGTCTCTAAACCCTAAACCCTAAACCCTAAACCCTAAACCCGAGTCTCTAAACCCTAAACCCTAAACCCTAAACCTTAATCCCTAAACCCTAAACCGGAAGAAGGTTTCAGGGAGGCTCGGGGGCTTCTCTCGAGGCTTTCTCTCCTTCTTTTTGGAGCCCTCCTTTCCTACCGGTTTAGGGTTTAGGGTTTAGGGTTTAGGGTTTAGGGTTTAGGGTTTAGGGTTTAGGGTTTAGGGTTTAGGGTTTAGGGTGCAGGCCCGCAGGGTGTGGGTTGAAGAAGCAGGGCTCAGAGCTAAGAGTGCTGTCTTCCCCTGCATCCCGGGTCGAGGGGTCGGCATACCTCAAGCTACCAGAACCTACGTTTTTTGGGCAGGTTCTTCAAACAGACTCTAATACAGAATCTGTTGGGACCCTGCCAAAAATAGGTTTTGGTGGTTCGAGGTTGGTCCTATGAGAAGGTTCTCCGGCTTGATGTCGCGATGGATCACCTGAGATTGCAACAGCCCTCCTACCCCAAACTCTCAACTATAGGACTAGACCTCTAGATCCCTAAACATGCGAGTACTACAGGGGCCTTAATAATTAGAATAGGTTTTTGGGGCCCATAACACTATAATTTTAATAAGGAAGCTCCAAGAGCAGGTTTGGTAATCATTTAGGACCATACATAACACATACGAGTACCTTCAGAGGCTGCAGGCTTTGCAAAGCCTGGTGGGTTGATGGTCGGCTTGGGAGCGGCTTCGAGTAAGACGCGCAAAGGAAAACCTTGCTTTTATCGGATTTACGGTTTAGGGTTTAGGGTTTTTTAAGGTTTAGGGCTTAGTGATTAGTGATTAGTGTTTAGGAAAAAAAAAAGAGCTTCAGCGAGACTCCATCCGCTGACTCGCCTTTTCACAGGTATGACGGGCCGACGGGCCGTGCACCCTGCTATAGAAGACAGGCACTCGTCCAGACAAGTCCAGTCCTGGAGAAGTGTCGCCGGGCCCTGGGTTTCTCTAGGCGAGCCAAGGGAGCACAGGACATGGAAAGACAAGTCTGGCAGCGTCGTAGCCGCGCTCGGTGAGTGAGGCGCCGGTGACGGGTTGCGCGGAGAGTGCACGCAGCTTTCTTGCGACCGAGGCATGGTTTGGGCCAGTGGCAAACTAGACGGCAAAGGGTCAGGAGCTGCGGTGGCGGAAGCTCATCTTGAGGCGGGGCTTTCTAGGGTGGCGACTAGCCACTCAAGCCGAGAAGGGCTTGAGACGGGCCTGGCTCGCACAACCTTGCAGGTCGGTTCATGCCAAACGAGCAGTCCTGTCGAAAGGCAGGGAAGCACCTGGACAGCTGCATATGAGCTTGCAAGCTGCTGCAGCCGTTTTACGCCACCACAAGCAGCCGGCCCTGCTCTGCCGCAGCTTCGGCGTCTGGCCAGGATCTGCGGACACCGACAGCCGGAAGTCGCCTTGCCTTGCCTCGCGTTAGCAACACAGAGTTCACCAAGCATGTGATCAAGCCGTTCATGATCAATCGCAGCCTCAAGGTGGATTCCTCTCGACAGGTTGGCAACAGTGTTGCGACAGGTTTCCTGGCGCTGCGGTTTCGTTGCTCAATGGGAAGCAACTTCATGGTTTCTCGTTTGCTAGGACTTAGAGGCCAGGACCTGCTGCAAAGTCTGTGACAAAACCCTACTAGAACACTAAAAACCCAACGGCGGAACCCTAAACATCCGAACCGCCGATTCCCAAAACCCAAAACCTCAACCCTAAACCCTAAACCCTAAAAGCCAAGCGGCACTCAGGCTGTGGAGGTACTCCACGGCCATAGCCAGCGGCCTCTTGGGGCTGAAGGGTCTGAAGCTTCGAGTTCTCGGAGGGCTTTGCAGAGTTTCTGTAGGTAAGTACCTAGAACATAGTATATCTAGCCAGGGAAGATATATAAAGATACTACTACCACTTCTTCAGACCTCAATATGAGAAACCCTAAGCCCTTTTCCGGCTTGTGTAAGGACTTCGCCTCGCGGTTCATGCGCGTCGCCAAGAGCCCGTTCTGGGCAGGATTTTTACCCGGTGGGGACGTCCGACAGCATCCAAGGTAATGTAGAAGCCCGTAGAAGCCTGACTAACGACTAATTAGGAATAGGGCTCCGTTAAAAATGACACCATAATGTAACCCAAAGCCCGATTCTAACTAGTGCGGCTCTATTGCAAAGTCCATCTCCGACCGCGTCCGTTTTGGAACTCGGATCCACGCTGGCCCGTGGGAACGTTCAGGGTTTAGGCTTCAGCGACGGCCTTTTGTGGCGCACATCCTCGACCGCAACTGCTTGGACTAGTGGAGGCAGTGCTTGGGAAAGACGACTGCTCCAGCACAACAACAAACACCTCGATGTGGAAAAAGAATTCGTTTTCCAGAAATCAGAACTGCTTGGAGCCGCTATCTATATATCTAAGGTATGTATGTATATATACATATATATATATATAGATATACTAGGGCCCGAGTTTCCTCATTAGCGAGGCATGTCGTAGAGCCCCAGTACCGCCGCTCTTGCCATGTTTGGGAGCGGTACGACATACAGTGGCCATGCCATCAAGGATGGCAAGGGCTGGTCGGAGTTGGTCTTGCAAGCACATGTGGTCGCTTTGGTGCGGACGATGGCTCCACATGGCGCTATCTCACTGAAGATGCTGAGGGAACGTCTTCAATCGCGCATGCGAGTGGATTTGTCTGGCTGCAAACCCGCGATTCGAGGCTATGCCGTTCAAGCTGTCCAGGAGCTCAACGGGGGAGGCCCCGGTTTCAAAGACAGTGATTTGCTCCCAATGAGCGATGGCCCACATGGGAATACGCGCACCCATCTTTCCAAGACTTGGGAAGTTTGTGTCAGATGTTGACATGCTCGCTTTGAAGCTGTCTGATGAAATTGGGTGCACAGCGGTTTGGTGCGGGATCTGGGGGCCACATCGCAATCAGGTGAAGGTGAGCGCAGTGTCGTTGATAGCAAGGTGACCAGCCACCAGACCAAGGAGTGCATCCCTCCAACACGTGTGCGTGGAAGGGTTCAATGCATTCTTGCTGGCAAACTGTCGTACAGCTGCCATCTGGTCGTGTACTGTGCAAGCGAGGACAAATTGCTGATGACAGAAAGCCGCTCAAACAGCGATCTGGCGACGGTTGTAATGTGCTGCAGGTTTCCCGCAACCCACCGGCTTCAGCTTTGATGCCGGGGCTTGTGTCAGTGCTGAGTTTGGGGTCATGTGGCATCCCGGTGGCAAGAAGACGAGCTTCACCCCAGGCCCTGGTCACATTTCAGAGTTTCCACCACTACTTACCTCCCTATGTGGGAGCTAAGTACCAACAGCCACTCCAGGTTGTGCCCTTTTGTGTGTGTTGTCGAAGCGCGGAGATACGGCTCTTGGCCTCCTGAGCTGCCTGTTTATGCTCTCGCTCGCCCCCGACTGGTAGCCTTTGGCTAGTGCAAAACAGGCACCAGCGGGTTCATGGAATTCATTTGTGCGAGAGGCGTGTCTGACATGGACACAAGCCTGTGGAAGAAAGAGAAACAATACATATATATATATATG
>CAJNDV010031170.1:2795-16110 GCA_905221635.1 Symbiodinium sp. CCMP2456 | reverse complement strand
ACATACATACATACATATATGTGTATGTATATATATATATATATATATATATATGTATCTCTCTCTCTCTCTCTCCCTGTATCGCTTGCGAAACCTTGACGAAGCTTCCCGTCGCTGTCTGCTACCTAAAGCTCGTGTGAATGGCGTGGTGAAGCCCCACTCAGGACCTTTCTTGAACCCAGACCCTGCCCCTGAACGCTGAACGCACATCTCCCACCCAAAACATCCAAAAGAAGAAACTTAAACCCAAATCCCATCCGGTCAGCGCGAACTCCCCCAACTCCACACCAAAATCCCCAAACCCAGACCCGTGAATGCCTACATCTTACATGCCAAACCCCTTATAAGCCTTGTTCCAAGAAGCCAATTTTTTAGGGTAAACAGACTGACAATGCACTTAGCCCTAGGTCCCTTCAGCTCAGCTCCCGTCTCCGGCTCTCAATGGCTGAGCAGCCAAGAGCCCCCTAAACCCTGTGCCCCAAAAACTTGCAAAAACCTGCACAGGAACCCCTGACAGATATAGAACCTTAAAGAAATATAGAACACGTTTAAATAAAACGCTATAGAAACCCGTAAAGCAACTTTGAAAGGAACCTTGAAAGGAAGACCCTTTTCTGAACCCAGACTCTGAAAGGAACCCTAAACTCTTTTGCATCCAGGACTCTTGCAAGCAGCCGAGACCCTAAACTCTAAACCCTTTTTTTCAGCACGGACTGAGGTGCCAACTCTAAACCCTAAAACCTAAAACCTAAAACCCTGAACCCTAAACCCCTAATCCCCAAACCCTAAACGGGGAGCCTGATGGGAGCGCTCGCGGCAGCCCCGAGCGGCCCCTGGGCGCCGAGGAGGCGGCGGAGGTCCCGATGGGGTGCCTAAGGCACGTCATCTTGGGGGGCCTTTAGGGTTTAGGGTTTAGGGTTTAGGGTTTAGGGTGTAGGGTTTAGGGTGTAGGGTTTAGGGTTTAGGGTTTAGGGCTTCGAGTGTAGGGGTGTTATCCCTCCTTCATAGGGTTTAGGGCTTCTAATGAGAAGAAGATTTATGCTCCAGGGCTTGAGGGCAGGCTGCATGTTGTTGGGGCTTAGGGTTTCGCGTTTCGGGCTTGGGGCTTGCGGCGTAGGCTTTGGCATTTCAGGTGTCTTAGGATGATGTATTAGGGGTGAAGGCTTGAGGTTTCCTGTTTCAGATCCCGGGTTCGGGTGAGGTGGGCTTTGTGGGTTGCGAGTAAAGAGTAAAGGAGTCAATGGTTTACGATGAGGGAATCGGGACCAAACATGTTAGGATAGGCGCCGGGGTCGATTATACTATGTATGGGGACTGTAGGAGGATACTTGCGTGGCTGGGATGTGCATGAGTACCTTTGCAGCAGTCTCGCCAGTGCTAGCTGCGGAAGAAACAAAAGTCAAATCGACGATGATCGTCTTCGTTCTGGAAAGGTACGATGGCGAAGTTCAGCCGACTCCGTACCATCTACATGGCAGCCGTCCCGGTATTCTTGAAGTGTTGGCAAGATAATCGAACTCATGCCCATGCAGCTGCACCACTTGACTACTTGATGATCTTGAAGTTATCTTTCTCCCTCTCCTTGTCCGTCTGGTTGCCCTTTCCTCCATCCTGCGCTCAGGGGGGGCGTTCCCCCTTTCTCCTTTCAAGCAAGCTTCGTTTACACTCGTTTACACTGCGAGTGGATCGAACCCAAACCGAAAACCCACCCCGTGACCTCGCATCCCTCATACTGTATAGTATAATAGACCCCAAAACCCTATTCTAAGTACTAAGGCTCCTATACTAGCTCATAGCAACACGAACCGGCACCGGAGATTTGCCTGTCGTCTCGGCGGTTCGGTGAAAGATCTGAAAGACCATATTATGTTCCGAGCACACCCTAAGCCAGAAGGCCCTGGTAAGCCGTGAACCCCAAAGCCCGACTCAGAACCATCTCGCTACGGCTCAAAATAGGCCAAGCGCATACTCCAAAATGAGGTAGATGAAGTTGCCTCGGCAGGACATCAACTCAAGAGAGCACAATGTCTTCAACTGCCAAGGAATGCCCTTCACATCGGCACGAGGTGCCCATATCAGCTCTTTGAAGCCTTAGGATCCTGTGTCCCTCTGCCAGACGGCCCTAGTATTCTTGACTGATGCTCATTCGTTGCAGAGTGCTGTGCGGAAGGTCGCCATGGAATAGTATCTCATCTTCAGTGGGTGCGGTTATTGTGTGTATATGCATGGGATGTTATCAGTGGGTTGAGGGCTCGGGGACGAGCAATTTGGGTTGTCTAGTCAGGCCTCTTCGAGCCCTGCGAGGCTGTACCCTCCGCAACGAGTTTGAAGGTTTAGGGCTTTTTTCCCCTCCTACTAGTTCAGGGTTTAGGGTTTAGGATCAAAAACTGTGGTTTTAGGATTCCAGGGCTGCTTTTAAGCGACCCTGTCTCCGTCTCGCAAGGAGTCAGAGAAGTGGAGATTCTTCAATCGTTGTAAAACCCAAGAAGCTAGCACTTCCCCTAATCGGATCTCCCCTCCGTCTAAAGAAAACCTGAAAAATTGGACATCTGCCGCTTCCTGCACCCGAGCCACGGTCCCAGAAGTAGCCGAAGAGCTGCAGGACGTGTGGGTGGCTCAGGTGCGCCTGAAAAAAAGGCCCGGAACTCCACTTCAAGGTTCCAGGCCCCGGATGGGACCCTTAGTCCCTTCAAGAAAACCGTTCACAAAACCCTTTTGACTAAACCCTAAACCCTGAACCCTAAACCCTACACGCTAAAATTCTTTCATGCTAGAGTCCTTCTTCCGACAACTCCGTAAGGCCTGCGAGGCCCGAACCAGCCGGGACCATGAACCCGATCAGCCCCTTTACCGAACCCATCATCGATGTTATGAGGAAATCGAATTAAGGAACCCTAACAGGGTCCTTAGGTAGGTGTCTTAGGGCGAAGGGCTTACCCAGACCTTCCGAACGGCTTACCCAGACCTTCCACAATCCCTTAAGTAAGGAATACGTAGACCTTGTGTAAATCAGAATGGGGATCCTATTATCATTTAAAGTATATTCATTAATAGAAGGATTCTGGAAGGACCCTAAACCCTAAACCCTAATTAAAGGATTCTGGAAGGCCTGGGTAGGACAACTTAAGAACCCAAAACCTACTTTTTTGTAGGGTCCCTATAATTCCCATATTAGGGTTGGTAATAAGAACCTACAAAAAAAAGTGGGTTTTGGGTTCTTAAGGAACGCTATAAGTAGGCGGCCGCCTGCAGCCGCAGCTCCCGCTCCAAGCACCGGCGGGCCCGAAGCTTCGCCACACGCTGCTTCGAAACCTCGGGAGCTTCTGAAGGTTCCTTTAAGGGTGTTTAGGGTTTACGGTTTAGGGTTTAGGGTTTAGGGCCCCCAGCGCTTAAGGGATTTACGTAAGGTTTAGAGTTTTAGGGCAGTTTGGGGCTTTGGCTCCTCTATGGGTTGTGTTTCTTATCGGACCTTTTCTGCTTTGCACTGCTGCGTCACTCAACGCCTTGGGGATTGGGCCTCTCGGACAGCCGAGACTAGCATCAGTGCGCCAGAGACTGGGATGAACCAAGCAACAAATCTAATACTCTGTAATGAGGATGACCAGCCTCCAGTTGAAGCTGCATTCCAGTCTCAAAGCAGGCATTAGGGATAAGCACAGGGGTGCCAGATAGGTACAGTAGCTGCTCTAGGAACGTCGAACATAGTAAGGTTTAGGGTAGCTTAAACTAGACTTTGAAGTAACCAAGGAGAAGAAAGTATAGACTTTAATTTCATAATGGCCCCCTTAGGGAACAGGTCCCAAAAAAAGTATTCAAGAATGGTACTCCAGAACCCAGTTAAAGGTTGTTTAAAGGGTTCCGGGTTCCTGTCCAGGCTTCGCCCTAGGGTTCCGATTACTTCTTTTGAGGGCTCCTTGCAGGGACTTCTTTTGAGGGGCTACTTGCGCGATTCGGATTTTAGGCTTTAGGGTTTACGGTTCGGGGCTCTTTGTCTAGAAGGGTTTGCTTTTAGCGTTCCTGAAGAGGTTTACGGTTGCTGTGAAAGCTTCGTTCCGTAGGGTTCCTTATGACTCCTTTACTCTTTAAGCTTGGTAGAAGCCGTTCTGGCAAACACCAAGCCCAAACCGTAACAGCACCCTAAACCCGAACAGAATGGCCACCCACCCTACATCCCCAAAACCCTGAAACCCTAAACCCTCAAACCCCAAAACCCCAAAACCGCAAACCCCTAAACCCCAAAACCCTGAACCCCAAACGACCGATGCTCCGCCTGCTTCAGCGCTGCCAGGGCGTGGCTTCGCCTTTCGCGCGCGAGCCGCACGCGGGCGAAGGCGCCTGAACTCCGCCCCCAGAGCCCCAGAATTCGGGTTCAGGGTTTGGGGTTTATGGTTTAGGGTTTAGGGCTTAGGGTTTTAGGGTTTAGGGTTTAAGGGTTTAGGGTCTAGGGTCTAGGGCTTTAGGGCTTTTAAGGTTTTAAGGTTTAGGGTTTCGACTCTCACTCCCGCACGCAGCAGGCAAGGATTTCTAGCTATTGGTGAGGGTTTGTATGACAAGGTGTTGCACAGGATGTTAGATCCTAAGCGTTGTCATGGGCTTTTCTAAACCCTAAACCCTAAACCCTAAACCTTAAACCCTAAACCCTAAACCCTAAACCCTAAGCGTTGTCATGGGCTTTTCTAGGGCAGTTTTTGGGGTTTGTGCACTGTCGTAAGGGGGCTTGCGGAGTTGGGTTTCAGGGTTGGGGCTTTACACTTCGGGGCTGCACGGGAAAGGAGACTTTTCGATTTGGACATCAGGCTTTTGGTCTAGGGCTTAGGATTTAGGGGCTTAGGGTTGAGGGTTGAGGGTTGAGGGTTTAGGGTTTAGGGTTTACGGCTTAGGGTTTAGGGTTTAGGGTTTAGGGTTTAGGGGCTTAGGGGCTGAGGGGCTTGGGGCTTGAGGCATGAGGGATTGAGAGGCCTGGCCCTCTCGTGAGGAACCATCTCCAGGACCAGGCAGGCTCTCTCTCTCCCAAACCTTGTACATCCAGGCACGGTTTAGGGTGTAGGGTTTGGGGTTTAGGGTTTAGGGTTTAGGGCTTAGGGTACGTAAATAAACCCCGAACCCTGAAGCCGTCAGCCGTAAATCGCTCTCCCTAGATGCGAAATCCTACACAACTCCGTATCTGCATCTGCGAAGCCCCCAACAGCTGCACAAGCCTCTACAGCATGCCTGTGAGACCCTGAAGAGCCAAGACCCTTCCTTTCTTGAAGCACCAAACCTGGAAACTTGACATTTAAAAGCTGAAATGGACCAAGTGAAGAATCAACCCCGAAGCCCTGAAACACTTTCAGGCCCTGAGAACCTTGAAGAATCCGATCTTCACAGGAGAATGCTGCTTCAAACAAACACCCACAAATCAACACCTCCCCTTCAAAAAACAACCATACAACCAAGTTCAACCAGCCTGCAATCTCAAAACAATGATAATATCTACCTGTTCCTAGTTATTGTAGTTTCATCGTTGTTCCTCCTTGCCTTATCAGTTATAGATCACCCTAAAAAGCAGAAAGGAGATAGAGGCCCTTTACCCTGGTCTCGTTGCGAGGCCTCGGCCCAAGGAGGGACCGAGCTCGAAGTCGCCAAGGCGCCACATGCCTGGGAGGCTTCCGAGGGCTTTGAGGGTTTAGATTCTTTTGTGGGAAAGGTCTTGGGTTTAGGGCTGAGGGTTTCGGGTTTAGGGCTTAGGGTTTCGGGTTTAGGGCTTAGGGCTCAGGGATTAAGGTTTAGGGCTGAGGGTTCAGGGAGGGATTTGTGCTTTTGTTGGGGGTGCTCCTTTTTCCGATGCATCCGCAAAACAGGGAGGGGGGCTGTGGGGGCTATGCAGGCTCTTTGGGGCTTAGGAGCTTCGGGGTTACAGTTTAAGGCTGCAGAGTTTGGGGTTGAGGAATTTAGGGTTTATAGGGTTTAGGGGGTTCGGGGGTTCGGGTTTCAGGAGTTGGAGTTCGAACGGGTTTTAAGGCGGTCGAATCGGGCCGTAACGGCTTAGGGCTCTTCTTCTGGGTTCGGATTTATCGCCTGCGGCTCCTGTTGAAGGCGATGCCCTTGATGGTCAAAGTGCTTCTTCAGGGCTCTGGTTCAGGATTCAAATCTGTTGTTGAGGGTTTTGGGGTTGATGTTCTCATTAGCTTCTGAAGTTCTTATTGAGAGTTTCGGATGTTGGGGCCGTATTGAAGATTCTGGACTGGACTAGACTAGGTTGCAAGGCTCTTCTCAAGGACTGCGGTTCTGACCCACACCCCCTAGATCCCTGAACGGGATCCTAAACCCTAAACCCTAAACCCTAAATCCTATAAAGTACCCTGTAGCGGTATAGGTTCCCAAATTAGGAGTTCTACCTTCTGGAACCTCTCAGCGGTCTGGGACTGATGGCCATGGGCCCGGATCGAAGGCTCCTATTTGAGGCTGAAGCTTCGTTGTTGTAGTATCCTGCCCTGTTGGGGGATCGCATCTCCTCATGAAGAGTAATTTTTCGGGGTTCTTCCTCAGGGGTCTGGGTACAGCTTCTATGGCTCTGAAATAGGGGTGCTCTTGAGAATTCTAGTGCTATCCACTGGGACGCTTAGCAAGATCATCATGTGGATGTTGTGGTTCAGGTTTGGTGTTCGGACTGCACTCTCTGGGCTACAACCCATCATCGGGCTGTGGCCCTGCAAGGCTCCGAGGCTTTAGGCTTCCGAGATCCATAAGTCCCCAAACCCTAAGTCCTAAATCCCTAAACCCTAAATCCCTAAACCCTAAATCCTAAACCCTAAACCCTAAGCCCCAAACGAGCACCTTAATTAAAATCAAAGCGGAGGTACGCGGCGCGCCGTTCTCCGGGGAGGACATGGAAGTGGAGTCCTCGAGAAGGGCGGGAAGGATGGGACACAGCCGTTGAGGGTTTGGGGATAAGGTTTTAGGGTTTAGGGTTTAGGGTTTAGGGTTTAGGGTTTAGGGTTTAGGGTTTAGGGTTTAGGGTTTAGGGTTTTTGTGTTAGGATCTCCAGGTCAAGGGTCAATGGTATGCAGCTGCCTGTTTAGAATTTGGGGTTTAGGGTTTCGGGCTGGTACCGAAAAAAGCGTTGTTTGTTGTTGCTCCGGGACATTCGTCCGTGTCTAGGGCTACAAAGAAATAGCAGCAGCTCTCGAAGCGCCTAGCCCAATGACTATTTTTTCACCAGACTCACTAGACCCTCGTGGAACGGACGGCGTTGCCCCTTCGCTACATAGGATATCATAGGATGGGAGTGCTGCGGCAGCCCACTCCGAAGGAAAGATGCGTGGAACTTCTGAGGAAGACGAGCACTCCTTGCACTGGTCTTTATGGAGTACCGGCTATGTCGTTGGAGAGCCGTTAATGTGGTGGGTCTCGGTTCAGGGTCCTTGCAGAAGGGTACTCAGAAACTCCAATACCCCTTAATTAGGGAATATACCTTAAATCTTAGGGTTCCCATTATAATTTAAGGTATATTCCTTATTTAAAGGGTTTTGGAGTCTCTGAGTAACTGCCAGTATGGAAATCGAAGGAAACACGACATCTGGCACTCGATCTGCCCGCAGCAAGCCCAGAGGGTTTAGGGGTTCAGGGTTTAGGGTTTAGGGCTTAGGCTTAGGGTTTAGGGTTCAGGGTTGAGGGTTTAAGGCTTGGGGTTTAGATTCTGGAAGCACAAGCATGCTAATGTAGGGCTCCGGGTTTAGATTGGTTCCTGGGGTAGTACGATAGGCAGCGGGAAAGGACACTTCTAGGACAACGACAACACCAGAGATGGTAACAGCAAGACGAGTCTTACCAGCCACGTCTTACGATTCCTCGTAGTAGAGACAATAGCCAAGAATGGCTCCAAGCTGAAATGACGTGTACGGATCCTTCCTGAGCCCTTTTCTTGGGAAAGGACCCCGAAGATGCTGTGTCTGCCCACAGGGCTGGAAACTGAAACCTTCCTGCCTACTATAGGGGCCTAAATTGTCAATACTGCTTGGGGGCTCATTACTATGATTATAGTATACTATACCCCAAAACCTTATCCTAAGAATTAAGGCCCCTTTCTTCACCTTTTCTTTCTGTTCCCAGACTCTGCCACGATCGGCGGCTGCTTAAACCCAGAATTCTAAGCCGGCCTCTGCCGCCATCGGGGATCGCTCCCCGCCGGACATGCTCCGGAACACAAGGCTCATCTACATGGGTGGTTGTCAAAATTATGGTCCCTTTTTGGGTCCTTATTATAATACGGCACCTATTGTTTAGGGTACCCCAAGAGGGACCATAATTTCGACAACTACCCACATGACTCTTCGCAGGATTGCTTGCTGTCAGCATTTTTTGTAGCTGCGTCTTCTTCAATGAACGTAGCATGCAGGATGCCAGGTCAAGGAACTTGGACTATAGATTCTAGGTCTGAGACTGGCGCCTTGGAGTAAAGGATCTGACTTAGAAGAACTAGCGCTTCAAATCTCACAGTAATTAGGACATTTGGGAAACTCAGGGGGCTTTGCCAAAGCCTGGGCTGCATCTAAAAACAGACCGAAGTAATCCCAGTGCCCCCGCCTAGGCCCATGATGCTTGGCGTTCGCAGCTACGTGGTGAGACTAAGCCAGGCAGCGATGAAGCCGGAAGGAGGGGTTCCCGCACTTCGGGAGGTTGATCCGGGTTTGGGGTTTAGGGTTTGATCCTAAATTCGCGGGTCCCGCGAAGCCCTGAACTTGTGCTTGGGGTTTAGGCTGTGGGCTGAACGGCTTGGGGCTGGGAGTTGCCAGGACAGGCAGTTCGAACCCTTAAGTTCCCTCATCGACGTCGTCGTCGCAGCTACATGAAAGTGGCCCCGGTATGGAGCATATCACCATGTCGGGCTGGCGAGAACATCAATAGCAGTAGCAGTAGTCGTCGTAGAAGTCGTCGTCCTGGTGACCGTAGCAGTCGTCATCGCCGTGGTGGCAGCGGTGATAGGTAGTAAGAGTAGTCAGAGTATCAAACATGATCGTAGGTCGTCGGAAGAGCCGTCGTAAGAGAGGTCAAAAAGAGTAGCCGAGAGTGCCGTAACAGTCTCATCCTCTAGCACTGCTCCAACGAAGGTAATGCCAAAACCCTAAGCTAAAAAAGCCAGCAAACCCTTCAACGTAGGGTCCTAGATGATTACCAATACTGTTCTTGTAGGCTCCTTACTATAATTAGAGTTCAGTGGGCCCCTGAACCCTAACATCCCTTCTAGTATCCCTTTAGAAGAGTTCAGGAACCCGGAAGCCCAAAGCCTTCTTTGGGGCACCCGGCCGTCATCACCTTCGGCGTCTTCTTCGGTCTCGATACCCTGCGTCTGAGCGGCTTCGGGGGCTTTCGGGTTCAAGGTCTCTTCCTAAGGGGTTTAAGGATTAGGGCTTAGGGATTAGGGTTTGGGGTTCAGGGCCTTAGGTGTAAGATTTTTGGTACACTTCTCGATGTGGTTTAGGATTTAGGGCTTGGGGTTTAGGGTTTGATCCTGAGTGCATGGGAGCTAAAGCCGCCTTGAGGTGATGGAGCTCAGGCTTGGAAGGGCTTCGGAATGTAGGATGACGGCTTCCTACTTACACAAAACTGTACGATGACACGGCCGGCCAGGAAGCAGTGAACCCCAACCCTGAATCCTCACGCACTCGTGGAGTCGTAGATCACGCATCTGCAAAAGCCCTTAACCCTACTGCGTGCTGTAAATACATGTGGGTTCACCACGATTGAAATCAAAAGCTGTCGGAGTTCCTAGGTCGTAGTAGAGTAGTAATAGTACTCATAGTAATACGAATAATCAGAATAATTGTAATTGTAGTAGTAATACTAGTTCTGGAGGCTCGGGCTCTCATCCCATTTTACGCTCACGCGGCTCACGCGGCCAAGCTCTTCAGCATCGTCTGGAAGGACCTGGGTTGTACTTCAAGGCTCCCAACATGTTTGAGTACGATAACTATCCCTTTTAGAACATCACCCTAAACCCTAGACCCTAAACCCTAAACCCCCTAAAACCTAAACCTAAATTCTAAACCCCTAAACCCTAAAAAATCTCCTAGAGCCCCACCCAGGGACATGCGGATGGTGAAAGATAGGAGGGGGCCCGACCCGAAGAGCGCCGGAGTGAAGTTCGAAGTCCTCGACGGATATGGGAGTTTCCGAAAATAAGGGGTACCTTGTTTTGGGGTCCGTATAATAAGGATCCTATTATTTAAGGTACTATATTAGGTCCTTATAATAATGATCCTATTATTTAAGGTACTATATTAGCGTCCCTTATTTTCGGAGACCCCCATATCGGATTTTGGGGGTGCAGGCCAGTGGGCTTTTCCCTCTCGCTGTCGGTGGGCTTAGGGTTTCGACTCTCACACTCGCACAAGGCCGGCAAGGCTCCGCTTAGGGTTTAGGGTTTAGGGTTTAGGGCTTTAGGGTTTTAGGGTTTGCTGTTTTAGGGTTTAGGATGGCTTAGGGTTCAGGGATTTAGGTTTCTTTGTTTTGGGGTTTAGGGTTTATGGTTTAGGGTCTAGGGAGGTTTGGGGCTTCGGGCGCCTTCAGGGGGAATCGGCTGCATGTCAAGGAGTTTACAACGTGCCCATGCTCTGAAGCATCCAGCCGAGCTTCCGAGCACCAATGTGAGAATTTCCGAGCTACCGGCAGATCAACGATCAGAGCCCCCACAAACCCCGCGTGCCCGAGTACTGGTGGCTAGCGACCTTATCCTGCCGGAAATTATAAAAACAACATGTATCCCAAGCAAATATGATGCTGCTGCTGCTGCTGCCCCTTTCTCCTGCTTCCAATACTCATCTTTGCGCTCCTGCTCCTGCTACAGCTGCTACTCCTACTACTGCTCCTGCTACTCCGACGGCTCCTCCTCCTACTACTACTAATCCTCGTAGCAATGCTAGTACTTTGTACTACCAGTATTACTACTTGTAAAACTACTAGCACTACTCATACTACTGGTACTAAGTCCTGGTACAAGTAGCCTTGCTGCGAGGCACCATGCTCTGAGCCCAAAATCCTCCAACTCTGAACCGCGAACTCCCCCAACTTGCTTTTACGTGCGCCAGCACTGCAAGGCTTCATCTGCCAGCACTGCAAGGCTTCATGTGCTCTGAGCTTACACCGCAAAACGCCGTGAATTTAAAGCGCCCGCAGGGTCCATGTCACGCACGTTTGGCCCTGGTTCGCAGAGCGGAAGTCCACACGAGCGCGATTGTAGCTGGCCGGCCATGGCCCATCTTCGATGACGTACCTAGCTGCTTTTCGGGCTTTAGGTTGTCTGTCGTGCATAAAGTGACATTGCTGCCCTTGCCAAATTAGCCTGATGGGTTCACAGCTCCAGCTCGATGAGAAATTCCAGGCCCGAAGCCCTAAATCCAAGAAACCCAACATACCGACTCCCACCCGAAAACCCTACACCCCTAAACCCTAGGCCCAAGGCACTATTAAAACCAATACTGTAGGGGCCTTAATCATTAGAATAGGTTTTGGGTGGTTCTTTATTACGATCATAATATAATCGACCTCAAAACCCGCCTCTAATTATAAAGGCCCCTATATTAATCCCTAAAGCTCTTTACAGAACCCTCTACGTAAAGGAACCCCAAAACCCTATTCTACCTATTGAAGCTCTTATATTAATCCCTAAAGCTCTTGAAGGAACCCTTTAAAGAAACCCCTAAACCCTAAACCCTAAACCCTAAACCCTAAACCCATCAGGACTTGTGCAATCGCCTGAACACTGACTTCCACTGACTTCCACAATGCAAAGAATTAGTAAGCCCTTAATTAGTAGGCCCTAAACCCTAAACCCTAGTTATTGAGGCTCCTACATTACAAGCCCGGAGCGCTCCAGGTGGTCGCCGCGCTGGCCCTGGAGGATGTGCTCCTCGGAGCCAGGGTGCTAGGGCTTGGGTTTAGGGTTTTTATGACACCTTTTTCCGTCTGCACTATTATTAATTCGTCTGGAGAGCCCACAGGGGCAAGCAGTTCTTAACCCCTCTCACTTGAACTTCACACACGGTTTAGGGGTTAGGGGTTTGTCTTTTTTGAACGACCCTTGTTCCATCCTGCGAGAGTCTGAAAAGTGGTACTTCCACTGGGCGTTTGGAGACCGATCTCTTCGGCCAATCGCAAGACAAACGACCGCGAGTTTACTTCACTTTAGGGTGTTTTTGTTTGGACACATTTTTCCGTCTGCACTGTGCGTCAGGAGAGCACTTTAGGGTTTAGGGTTTAGGGGCTTAGGGTTTAGGGCTTAGGGTTTTGTGTCTTGGTTTTAGAAATTTTAGGGTTGAGGGGTTTGGGGTTTAGGATTCTGAAGATCCCATCAAGAAAGCCTTCAAATGCTTAAGGCTTCGCGTTTGGGCAGTTTTGGTTCGGTTTAGGCTTTAGGGTCCGGGGCTTCAGTGTTTCGGGGCTCCTGGTCAGAGTCTAACGGCTTAGCATTTAGAGCCTTGGCATTCGCACTTCAGTCAGACGTTTAATCTCCTTATGATAGCGCCAGAACAGCTACACAAAGATCTCGCCCAAAACACCTGTTCTATAGGGCTTCTTACCCGAATACGCCCGTATGAACATGGCGCCAGGCTCTCATACTTCGGGTTAGGGTTTGCGCTTTAGGCTTTACGTTCAGGTATTGTGGTCTGGACTCTCGCAACTCGGACACTCAGGATTTCACGGCTTCGGGCCCAGGGCTTGGAGTCTAAAGCTGATGTTTCTCAAGCTTAGATGCACCATTCCGACGGCAAAGTAAACATGAGGTTACAAACATCGAAGGAAGTGTGCATGGTGGTGGTGCCGGTGGAAAACGAACATGGCAAAGATGGTGACTGCGATGCCGCATAGGAAGAACACGGAAGGTGGTATGGACGGCAAACATGTAGAAGTGTAGAAGTGTCAGAACCATCAAGGACGATGACAAAATCTACTGGTAGAAGACGAAGAACTGTGCAATGCTAGCTGCTAACATCGCCGCAGCATTTCGTGATAGAACAAGCACATCCGCAAAGGCAACCGCAAATCGAGTGACAAGAACTGGACAAGGAGGAAGACTATGACAGATAGCACGACGACCAAGACTCAACAGCGGGAGGACGACAACAAGGATGCAACCATTAGTGATGACCATCATTCCGTCAGTGGTTGCCCACCCCCTGATTTTGCTGCCACTCTACCATACTGACTGGGGTGCTGTGCGTGCTGTGCTGCTTTAGATTTTGAACATGCGCTGATTGCCTTGCTCCATTTGCGTATGCACTCGCGCTGGTGGACAACGATTTCGCGCACCCAAACCCCTATGTCAGGCACCAAAACC
>CAJNDV010031169.1:26861-45102 GCA_905221635.1 Symbiodinium sp. CCMP2456 | reverse complement strand
AACCCTAAACCCTAAACCCACCTTGTGGAAGCTGCTCTGAGAATAAGGAAGCCGTAACAGGAACCCACAAGAGTCCCATTCCTAGGCCTTTACGGCGGCCTACCCCACTTAGGGTTCGGGTTTAGGGTTTAGGGTCCAAGCCCCAAACCCTAAACCCTAAAAACGAAGGCCCCGAGCACACATTCCAGAAGGAACCCTAAATCCCAAACCGCAGCGCTATGAGGATCCTTCTCCGGAATTCCGCCGAGCGTCTTCGAGAGGGGTACTACATAGGGTTTGGGGGTTTGGGGGCTTTGGGTTTAGGGTTACTATAGGGTTTTCGGGGTTTTGGTGTTTTCGGTCTTAGGGTTCCGGGCAAAATCTTCAATCCTATATCTAACCTGAGCCCCTGATGCTTTTCTGAAACCATAAGCCCCGAAACAGCTTCAGGAAGTCTTGTCGGACCTGGGAACCCTGAACCCGAAAACGTCAGCGGTACACCTCAAACAGTTCTGGCAATCGGAAATGAGGTTTAGAGTTTAGAGTTTAGGGTTTAGGGTTTAGGGTTTAGGGTTTAGGGTTAGGGGAAATGAGGTTTAGAGTTTAGAGCTTAGGGTTGGGGTTTACCCCTTGCCTATTGTTCGGTTCGGACAACGAGGCGCCCCAAAAAGGGTGTACGCTGCTACCCAGACAACCTACCAGCCTTTGCAAGACTCCATAAAAGCCCTCTACATCGCTGGCAGAACCCTAAACCCTAAACCCTTACAGAAAAGGGGTAGGGGGACCTCTTGAAAAACATATCCCTGCTACGTACTCTAGAACTCGGAATATGTACTAATAGTGTCCCTTATAGTTATAGTACCGCTACAGTCCATTATATGATGGCGGGCCAGAATTATTCAAACCCACACCCCACTCTAATAATCACGCGACAACGTTTGGATCACCAGTAGTCTTGGGCCCATGCAGGGTCGTAGTTCCTTCCAAAGAACGCCTGTGGCTCTTTGGGACTGGGATACTATGGGCTCCTATCAGGCTCTACACTACCCCAAAACCCTCAAGCTAGAACGCCCCAAAGAATGAGAAGGTTCTACAATACCCTAAAACTTAAAAGATAGCACCCCCAAAAGAATAAGAAGGTTCTACAATACCCTAAAACCTTTAAGCTAAAGAGCCCTAAAGACTTAAAAGACCTTAAAGGCCTCAAAGGCCACAAAGGTTCTACAACCTACACCCTAAGCCCTAAACCCTAAACCCGTAGGGGCTTAGGGCTTGAAGTCTTGGGGCTAGCCCTAAACCCTAAAACCCTAAACTCTAAAACCCTAAAACCTAAACCCTAAAGCCCTACTTGGGGCTTCGGATTCGCACTTGCGCCTTCAAGCTTGGGATGTGCTCAGGCTTAAACCCTATAAGGACAAAAAGGAACCTTAAATGGGTTTAGGGTTCAGGGCTTAGCCAAAAAGAACCTTAAAGGGTTGAGAGGGTTTAGGGTTTAGGGTTTGGGGGTTTAGGGGTTCAGGGGTTTAGGGGTTCAGGGGTTTCGGGATTTAGAGTTTAGGGTTTAGGGTTTTGGGGTTAGCCGCCGTGGGCACCATGCACGGGATCTAAATCCACAGCTTGCTGCTCCTCACATCATTGCGAGTCCATTCGTGCACTTGCTTCAACCCTAAACCCTAAACCCAGAGAAAGCCTAAAGAACCCCAAAAAACCGTTAGCAAAAGGAATCCTTACACCCTTAACCCTAAACGGTTTTAAGGGGTTTTAGGGCTTAGGGTTTAGAGGTTTTGGGTTTAGTGGTTTCGGGTTTAGGGTTCGGGGTTTATGGTTTAGTGGTTTCGGGTTTAGGGTTACACCCTAAACCCTCCCCTTAAAAGGAGGCCGGACGCGTCGTGGCGTCGCCAACCCTAAACCCTAAACCCTAAACCCTAAACCCTTAAAAGGAGGCCGGACGCGTCGTGGCGTCGCCCGCCTTGTCCAGGCGAATCTGCTTCTCTTTCAGGAGGATCTCACACACCTCGCTGCTCAGAAGTGTTCTTGAATAGTCTGTGGTGGTTTCGGGCTTAGGGTTTAGGGCTTGGAGGGGTTTTTGAAGGGTCAAAAAATGGCTTTACTGTAGGGCTTTTGCCACGAAGCCTTTAGTCGTTTTGGAGGATTCCTTTAAGGGTTCCTTGACAAGTTATACGGAGATGCTGACGCAAGGTGTTAAACCCTAAACCCTAAACAAATCCTTTCAGGGTTTCGTTCGGGAATCTCGAAAGGTAATGTAGAGGACTTACGGGTTTAGGAATAGCCTATCAGTTTGGTGTCTTGAAATGAGTTTCGTGCGCGTTATGAAGGTTTTGTAAATTTGTGTAAGTATTCTATGTGGGGCTACCCCGGGGTTTTGAGCATTGTCAGGCTTTTCCAGTAAACCCTAAACCCTAAGCCCCAAACCCCAAACCCTAAACCCTAAACCCCAAACCCTAAACCCCAAACCCTAAACCCTAAACCCTAAACCCCATTTAGGGCTTCTAGGGATTATCGGAACAAGGGGAGGTTGAGGGCTCAGGAGCTGGTTATAGGGGTTGGGGATTCAGGTGATGGGTAGTTCTCTAACTTAGGGTCCTTTCAGGTCCTTAAATGGGGTCTAGGGTTTAGGGTTTAGGGATGGCACCCTTATAAAAGGGCCCCAAAAGCGACCCTCTTTTAGAGAACCAGATGGGCTCGAGGGGTTTAGGGTTAGGGTTGTGAAGGGTTGGCATTGATGACGGCGAGGGAGCAAAAACATAATTCAAAGGTGATTCCAAGAAAGAATGGAGGTGAATCAAAGGTAATGATGAAGAAAGGTAGTTCAAAGGTAACCCTAAACCCTAAACCCAAAGGTGGTATGAAGATTGCTGCGTGCCTCAAGCTGCAAGCATGCCCATGGCTCAAACAAAGATGGTGACAGGTTGTGTGCCCCGAGCTGCACTGGTGCATCTGTTCCCTTACCTCTATACTTCACATAATGTAGGGGCCTTAATAATTTCAATAGGGTTTTGGGGTATATACTAGAATCATAACAAGGAACCCCCGGGTATAGGTAGCTATTCAGGCCCCTATATAAGGACATTCAGTGCTCTAAACCCTAAACCCTTACATCTATACTTCACATAAGGACATTCAGCATGACACCTCACCCCTTATCCCGTTAAGGTTTAGGCTTTTGAGCTCGGGGGCGTTCCCGATTAGATGCTTTATGAACAGATCGGTGTCTCGTCTAGGTTTCTGAGTAGCCCCTTTAGAATAAAGGTAACCTTTTTCCTACTCTTCGGTTTTAATAAGGGCACCCTGAAATTAAAAAACAAAAGGGTACTACTCAGCAACCTAGTCTTAGTTAGTAACTTCAGGGGTCCAGTTGTCGCATCTGTCACTGAGTCTTGATGGGGTGGGGGTTTAGGGTTTAGGATCCTAGACCCTAAACCCTCAACCCTAAACCTAAACCCTGAACCCTAAACCGTTCAGGGTTCGTAGCGGCTTAGGACTCCAAGGGTTTTCCAGTGTGGGCTGCAGGGTATAGGGGGGTGCAGGGCACTCAAAGCATCTATCTTAGGGTTTAGGGCTTAGGGTTTACCTACAGCCATGAAGCCAAAAAGCCCTAGAGTCCACGTAAACCAGAAACCCTAAATCCTGAACCCCAATCCCGACCGCAATCTTTCAACAGAGCAACCTGTGCCTAGTACCTCCTACCCCCACCAACGTACTTCCCCAATAAGCCAAGGAAATAAAAGGTTAAACTTTCAGATTATTAGTAAATTATAAGCCCCCAAAACGATTTAACAGTTGGGTATTGGGGAACTCAGCGAACGGAGAGACATTGGACATGTCCTTGCCAGCGAATCCAAGCAGCCAGAATGGGATCCCATCATGTGGTCGTTTTGGAATCGGGTATTTCCAACGGCTACAGTACCCAAAGTCTTCCGTTTTAGATCTCCTCCTTAGGCTGATGACGCTTGAAGGCCCCTTGAAGTACCGGAACATAGATCGTCATAGATCCGCTAAACCCTAAACCCCTAAACCCCAAGAAATCCGAACAAAAAGAAGAAGCAACTAAGACTTCGGCGTGTTTTCGGTAGTCGGGCGTGGGCTCTCCAATCAGCACCTCAGGTAAGGCTTCGGGAGTTCTCGGAAAAGGCTTTTAACCCTCAGCCCCAAACCCTAAACTGATTCGACGGTTGAAACCATGGGCCCCTAGTATGGGCCCTTAAGCCTGGAATCCCTATACATATTCTATTTTCCCCATAGGTACCCCTAAGGGTGCCTAGAATCCCCTAAGGGTCCATATTAGGGGCCCATACTTCTAATCTTCGACTGATGGGTTTGGGGTTTGGGGGTTATAAGGTTTGTTGGGTTCGATATTTGCTTTCAAACGGTTTCACTTCGCAGAGGAACTTGTTTACGGTTTCTGCATGCTCTTGTTAGAGTTCTACAGGATGTTATGGGGCCTTGTTGGCCCAAGCTCAAATCAACTCTCGCCTGCTGGAGGTTTTGGAGTTTAGGTAAATTTAACTCCTAAACCCAAAACCCTAATAGGCTGTTTAGGAAGTTTGAGGTTTCGGGTTCACAAAGATGTTATCTTGATGGAAACGACGTTTGAGAGGGAAGTTGCACAGAAAACCCTGACATAAGTTGGAACACACAGCAAAACCCCGGCCCTGTTTTGAACATCTTCAAACCACTCTAGACTCTACGCCTGAGGCCCAAAAACGTACACCCTGAACCTCAAACCCTAAATCCTAAAAGGAATCCTAGGAAAGAAACCATAAACCCAATACCCTACTGGGAGGGCCGGGGGACTTAGTAACTAGTTATTTTACAGGCTTATGAGTATCATAACCCCGCTTAGGATCCCTTCAGGGTACTTGTAACTCTACTTCATATCTACTTACTAAGCCCCCCTAAACCCTAAACCCTAAAACCCTAAACCCTAAAGCCCGAAACCCCAAACCCTACACCCTATATACCCTAAACCCTAAACCCAAAGCCACCAAGTCCCCCGGCCCTCCAAGTACACCCTAAGCCCTAACTCCTAAACCCTAAACCCTAAACCCTAAGCCCTAAACCCTAAACCCTAAACCCTAAGCCCTAAGCCAACCAAAAAGACAGCCGAGAGGATGCGGCCTTGGCCGTGTGCCGCAGCCCGGGAGTGGAGAAGAGCTGAAGGAGCGTGGCACGATCCTCCAGGCATCTTTTTTGGGTTTAGGGTTTAGGGTTTAGGCTTGTTTAAAGGGGGGGGGGGGGGGGGTTCGGGCTTACAGGGTTTAGGGTTTAGGGTTTAGGGCTTTGGGCTTATAGGGTTTATAGGGTTTATAGGGCTTATAGGGTTTATAGGGTCTATAGGGTTTAGGGTTTAGGGTTTTAGAAAACTAGGCTTGCTCTATACCCTAGATACCTAGACTTGAAAGTCGTCCCTCTATCCTGGACCGTAGTGAAACAACGAAGGGATTCTTCTTTGATATCGTCTGAATTCAGTTGGTACAGGCAACCCGAAAGCAAAAACAAGTGAACACATATTACCAGGACCCTCCCTGTACCCTGAAACAGTGGTATATGGTCCCAAATCATGGGCATTTAGGCTCTGATAGAGGGCAGATGGAGGTGTCTAGGTAGTCTACGACCCCAAACCAAAAATCCTGAACTTGGCCCTAAACCCAAATCCCGAAAACCCTGAACCCTAAATCCCTTAACCCCAAACCCTACACCCCAAACCCAATAACCCAAATCCCTGAGCCCGATCCTAACCATAAACCCTAAACCCTAAACCCAAAACCACTAACCCCTAAACCCTAAACCCCTAAACCCTAAACCCTAAACCCTAAATGCCTGCTTTGCGAGGTTGGATTGGATCTCCACGACCTGGCAAGTTCAGGTTTACAGTCGCCAAACATCGAATAGGGCTTAGGGTTTAGGGCTTCGGGTTTAGGGTTTAGGGCTTAGGGTTTAGGGTGTAGCTCTGAGGGTTTAGGGCTTTGGGTTTAGAGTTTAGGGTTTAGGGTTTTGGGGTTAAGGGTTTAAGGTTTTGGGTTTAGAGTTTAGGGTTTAGGGCTCAGGGTTTAGGGGAAATGGTTTAGGGAGCAGCAGCCACAACGAGAACTGTCACAATATGATGCTGCTGCTAGTGATGATGAGGAGGAGCAGGCCAACCACGGCAGCCTAGTAACAATAACAATAGTATCTTAATTTGGATCCTAACAAGTACTGACATAATACTGGTAACACGGATGCCAGCAATAATTTAAGTACCGAAGGAAGTACTACTGGAAATTGGAAGTTACCAGTACCCTAATCCTGCGCCAAAAACCCCAGGCCCTAAACCCTGAACCGAAATCCTGCGTGAAGACTACGTACCAAGACCCCTCTGACTTCAAGTAGCGTCCTAAATCACGAGTCGTCGACACGCAATAGATCATATAGGTCAGTGCGGACTGTGGAATATGGGGTTTACGATTTACAGCTTGAGGGCTACAACAACTTGCTGCTTTCTGCGCGAGATTAAATATGTATGCCCTATAATTACGCAGCCGCAACCTACCATTTTGTAGTTGCGCGAGGAATTCGCCTTCTTCCGTGCCTTCCCAAGCACCGATGGCGAAATGAACTATCACCCTAAACCCTAAACTCTAAACCCCAAACCCTAAACCCTAAACCGTAGGTTCCCCGGTATCCCCTTCATAACAAGCTGGCTTAGGGTTCAGGAGTTGACGGTTTAAGGTCTCTAACCCAGGATGCTTTTTGGGGTTTCCCTAAAGGGTTTAGGGTTGAAGGGTTTAGGGTTTAGGGCTTCAGGGTTTAAGGTTTAGGGTTTAGGGTTTAAGGGTTTAGGGTTCAGGGCTGTTTAATTAAGGCTTGAGGACAAAATGTCTCTTAAAAGTACGGGCCCTATACCTTTGTACTCTGAGTCCCGATATAGTATATGAACCCTAAACCACTTGAGGGTTCATTTCGACTTTAAGCTTCTCCTCTCCGAGTCTCCTCCGTTCTTGGGTTTGGGGTCAGGGCTTCACCAATTAGGGTCTTGGGGCATATTGTACTATAACTATAACAAGGAGCCCCTAAAATGATGTAGGCGAATTAGTTAGGCTCCTCCCGAAGGCGACATCTGTAAGGATTAACACCTGCCGGCGGTTGGTGGTGCCAAGAACTCCGAAATTTCGGGTTCCAGGTCAGTGTTATACAAGGGTTTGAGGTTTCAGGGATCTAGGACTTAGGATTTAGGGTTGAGAGAGGTGCATATAGCGGTTTAGGGTTTCGGGTTTAAGGTATAACATCGAGACAAGCCCCAAGCAACCCTTGCAGAACCCAAGCCGGAAGGACCACGACGTTGCGGCCCTGAATGCCAGCAGCAGACAGCAGCGACTTCTTCACAGTGCCATCCTTGGGCGTGCGGCTTTGAATACTAAACCAAAGCTCTCCTTGGAGGGTCGGGGGACTTAGTAACTAGTTCTGTTGTAGACTTATAAGTATTATAACCCCAGTTAGGATCCCGTTTAGGGTACTTATAACTCTACTTGATATCTACTAACTAAGTCCCCCGACCCTCCAAGTACTAAACCAAAGCCCTTACCCCCTAAATCCCTATCCAGACCTTTGAGGGGAAAGTCGAACTGCGATGGGCTATTTGCTACGAGTGCACAGCCCAAGGCAAAGATTGTCTGTGGTCCTCCACTGGTTGTCGCCTTTGGGGGTCTAGGGATTTGGGGGCTTATTCTTAACCCCAAACCCGAAAACCCCCAACCCCCAAAAACTAAACCCTAAATCGTGTTTGGGGGTTTTGGGGTTGAGGGTTGGTGGTTTAGGGATAAACACCACGCCGAACCTCCCAACTACCCTCGGTGGACGCTTACATAGCCATGATTCCGGACCGTAAGGGCCCTGTTACAAAGTACTTGGGGGATGTCCCGCACATCCCAAATCTCTAACCCGAAACCCAAAACCCTAACCTGAACCCAAACCCAAAGACCTGAACCAAAAGTCAAACCCCAAACCCTACACCCCAAACCAATCCCGCAAACCCTAAACTCGAAGTATTGACCTCTTAGAAACACCCTCAAAAGAACCCTTGAAGAAACATTATCACCCCTAAACCTTAAACCGTAAACGAACCCCAGAAGAAACACTATCACCCCTAAACCCTAAACCCTAAACGAACCCTTGAAGAAACGCTGTTACTTAGGGACCCTGAGATCCCAAGAGGGGTTCTAAGGTTCCTTTAAAGAGATCTACTTATGGGGATCCTAGGGTTCCTTTATAGGGATCTAATTATAGGGGTCCTAGGGTTCCTGTTAAGGGATCTAAGTATGGGGAAAGGGGTCTAAGTATGGGGATGTTAGGGTTCCTTGAAAGAGCTCTGCTTATGGGAATCCGAGGGTTCCTTCAAAGAGCTCTGCTTATGAGTTCCTTTAAAGGATACCACCCAGAGATCCCAATACCTGTTTATTCAGGAATTATACATTAAAGTAGGGTTCCTTTAAGGGCTGCTTTGAGGGTCCATGTAGGGGGTTTTGTAGGGTTTAAGATCGCTTAAGGAATTTTCCTCTTGCACTGGGAACACTGGCCGAGAGGGTTTAGGCTTAAGGGGTTTAGGGTTTGGGGCTTAGGGTTTAGGCGGGTTCCAGAGAGCCAAATACCCCTTAGAATCAGGAATATACCTTAAATCGTTTACTGTAAGGTACATGACTGCAGCAAGGGGTATTGGGCCTAAACCCTAAGCCCGAAACCCTAAACCCCTAAACCGACTCTCTGGGAACCCTAAACCCTAAACCCTAAACCCTAAACCCTAAACCGTTTCCGTACTTTCAAAGCTCCCGGAGGGCTGAGGAGTGGGGGTGGCCTCCATAAGTAGAATGGGGCCCTGGGGTACATTACACTGTACGGTCTAGGTTTTGGGGTTTAGGGTTTAGGGTGTAGGGTTTAGGGTTTAGGGTGTGTGCATAAATAAATAAGTGAATAAGTTGATAAATAAATAGGCTTATATTTTATTTGGGTAATTCTCTAAATTAGGGTCCCATTCCAGGTCCCCAATATATTATGTTACGGCACCCTTACAAACCGGACTCCGAAGGGGACCCAAATTCAGAGAACTACCTCTGTATATATATATATATATCTCAAAGGTGGCAGGCAAAATGCCTGCGACCTGAGCCAAATCCCAAACACGCACATGCCCACCAATCATTCTTCTACCAAAATCACCGAATCCGTAAATTCTAAATCCCCGGCCTACCTCGTGTCGGGGCACAGTCATGGCCAAGGTCCGAACAACACCACAAAAAGTTAAAAGTCTAAAAGTGGACCCACGGGCGGTCAAGTATATATTGTATATGCATGCAAGGGTACCCTAAAGAATACTGCTACTCATTCCTGCACCAGTTGTAAGAGCTTCCTTTCGACTATACTATACACAAGAAGGAGCATGGTCCGAAGAAAACACATCG
This sequence comes from Symbiodinium sp. CCMP2456, assembly GCA_905221635.1. NCBI lineage: Eukaryota > Dinophyceae > Suessiales > Symbiodiniaceae > Symbiodinium > Symbiodinium sp. CCMP2456. The sequence continues at coordinate 35,671 of CAJNDV010031169.1, read as the reverse complement.
AAAACAAGATCCCACAGAAGGCGAGGTAAATCCAAAAACACCTACAAAGCCCCATCTTGAAACACCAATATGACAATGAAACCCTCTGCTGGAAACGCTGTAGAACCCCATGATGTAGGAATAGGGTGGGTTCCTTATTACATCTTTAGTATAAAATACCCAGAACCCTACTCTAATTATTAAGGCCCCTATATTACCTTGCAGGGATCCTGTAAAACCCTTTACACGCCCAGTGCGCAAACTCCCTGAGCCCGGCACATCCAAGGCATAGATACCAAAGTTGGTCTCCTGGCCAGAATGATGTTTAGGGTTTAAGGACTTGCTGATGAGACTGGGCAAAGGGTACATAAAAGTGAAATCGCAAATAGGGCCTATAAGTGACTAACTCTTCACCTACTCTCGGTCTTTGCCCGGAATAGGGCACAGGGTTCCAGGTCAAGCTTTAAACCCTAGACCCCAAACTCTAAACCCTAAGCCAAACCGAGATCCCAGGACATGCCACCGAAGGCTAGCACCCGGGATGTTCCCGAATCGCCCACAGACGGGATTTGTGTTGGTAGGGTTTAGGGTGTAGGGTTTAGGGTTAAAGGTTTTGGTTTAGGGGTTAGGGTTTAGGGTTTAGGGTTAATTTAAGGTTGCGAGATACCGCTAAACCCTAAATGCTAAACCCTGACCCTAAATCTACGGTTGAAACCATGGGCCCCTAGTATGGGCCCTTAACCCTGGGATCCTTACACACCTACTAGAAACCCAATATGTACTCTTAAGGGTCCCTAGACAGGCCTAAGGGTCCATATTAAGGGCCCATGCTTCCAACCGTCGCAGGATCGTGCCACAACCCTAAACCCTAAACCCTATAAGCCCCATAAACCCTATAAACCCTATAAGCCCTCAGCCCTAAACCCTATAAACCCTATAAACCCTATAATCCCTAGGCCCTAAACCCTAAACCCTATAAACCCTATAAACCCTATAAGCCCTAAACCCTAAACCCCCACACCATAAACGGTTTAGGGTGGAAAAAAGACACGCCGAAGCCGACCACCGTAAGATCGACTCAGGTCTCTGGGGGCTGGAGACAAAAGTTTAGGGTTTAGGGTTTAGGGTTTAGGGTTTGTTTAGGGTCTAGGGTTTAGGGTTTGTTTAGGGTTTAGGGTTTAGGGTCTAACACCCAGCAAAACCCTAGGTCAGGGTTTACGGTTCAGGGTTTAGGGTTTTAGGGTTTAAACCCCTAACCCCTACCGAAACCCATGAAGCTGTAAGAAGCCACCAGAGCCCTATAACCGCTACCACACCTTCCAAGAACCCTATTAAACCCCACATGCGCTCCAGCCACCATTGCCCCGTCGCCTCCTATGGCGGCTACGCGAAACCTAAACCCTAAACCCGAAACCCTAAACCCTAAACCCTAAACCCTAAACCCGAAACCTAAACCCTAAACCCTGAAACCTCAACCTCAAAACCCTAAACCCTAAACCCCAAAGCCTAGACCCTAAACCCTGAACCCTAAACCCGAGACCTCGAAACCCTGGCCCTTGGCCCAAACAAGGCGAGCCGGCCGGCTTGTCGTTCGAAGCCCTGCAAGGCAAAGGGACGTGCGTGGCCATTTTGGGCTTTAGGGGTTTAGGATTTATGGTTTAGGACTTTAGGGGTTTAGGGTTTAGTGTTTAGGGCTTTAGGAGTTTAGGGTTTAAGGTTTGGGTTTAGGGCTTTAGGGGTTCAGGGTTTAAGGTTTAGGGTGTAGGGCTTTCGGGTTTAGTTCGTATTTCTCTGAGCCACGGTTCCTGTGTGTGTGTGCGTCTTTTCCCCATTGAAACAAGTTTTGAGAAGGATCAGAAGCAGTCTTACCGGATCTGCTCAACAGGGGTTTTGCAAGTTTGTTTAGGGTTTAGGCTTTAGGGTAGAGTTCAAGGAGTTGAAACTTCTGACACTCACACGAGATGATATTACCATGTACCCTAAACCCTAAACCCCTACACCCCTAAACCCCTAAAGCCCTAAACCCCTGAACCCCAAACCCCTAAACCCTAAATACTGCTAAGGGCTTACAAGTCTTTCGAGGTTTCCGGCTTCCTGGTTGAGGGTTTAGGGTCTAGGGTTTTAGGGTTTAGGGTTTAGGGTAGGGCTCGGAATTTAATTGGTTGTGGGGTTCGGGTTTGAGGTTTGGGGCTTCGTGGTTTAGCACTGAAGGTTTAGAGTTTGCAAAGTCTGCACTTGGAGGGTCGGGGGACTTAGTAACTAGCTATTTTACAGACTTATAAGTACCAGAACCCCCATTAGGATCCCTCTTAAGGTTCTTATACGTGTACTTAATATCTACTTACTAAGTCCCAACCCTCCAAGCAGGTTGCAGTAGCAGTGGCCTCGTCGCCTCCCGCCAGTGGCGCTTGATGCCACTCTTCAGGCACCTGAGACATGATCGCTTTCTTTTACCTTAGGTTTAGGGTTTAGGGTTTAGTAAGTAAGGTTTTAGGTGCTTTAGGGGTGTGCAAAAAACAAGGTTGGCAGTAGCAGTCTTGACGTCCCTGAACTTTTAGGCATTAGCGCTTTGGGGCTTAGAGTCGGGCCAGGAAACAGTGGCTTAAGCTGCTTGAGATTGAACTATAGGGTTTAGGGGTTAGGGTTTAGGGTTTAGGGTTTAGGGTTTAGGGCCGATTGATTGCGCAGTAAGTCAGTACATATACCTACACGTAGGGCGTATAATTAGGATCACTCCGCAGCGCTGTGCTTCCTGTAGTCCTATCTACTACAAGAAGGAAGTGCTCTGACAATGGCCCCGAGCTAACACGACTTTGGAAGCATTCTCTGCATGGGAAGCCGGTAAAGAAACGGCCCTAGAGAATCAAGCTCTGGACGGAGGAGACCCCTAAGAAGAGACTTCCCACAGCCTGAAACCCTAAACCCTGAATGCACTAAAACCCTAAACCCTAAACCCCTAGATTCATTAATTCAGGGCTTTGGGAGGCTCTGGGTGCAGCCTAAGCTTAAACCCGCTTATACGACCCTTGTGTTGACAGCTCTTGCAGTCCCAACCCGAAACCTCCACCCCCAACCTACTGTTGATGATATAAGCCCTGCATTACCTTAAGGGCTTAGGGTTTAGGGTTTAGGTAAGGACCCAAAACTATGGGAAGTATGGTATATTCCTTATCATGGGTAATGCAGGTTTTATATCATCAACCGTAGTTCACAAGTAGGTCCTTGGAAACGAGAGATTCCTTTCGCACGTTGCCCAGCAGTAAAAGGCAGACCCACCCTCAACGAACAATGCAAAAAACACAGAAGGAGGGTTTTGGGTTTAGGGTTTTAAAGGTACGACCTGGAAACCTTGTATAGAGCACCAGTAAGAAAAACAAAAACCTATGCCGGCGCATCACTTCGACCCCTCCTCCCAAAACCTTCGAGACAAGACACCAATCCACCATCTTCCGATCACTGATCTCCGTGAACTCGGGATGCTCGGTGAGAAACCTGCGCCGTAGCTGCCACCATACTTTGTTATTACATCATGGCATTTGGAACCCTACCCGAAATCCTAAACCCTAAACCCTAAACCCTAAACCCTAAACCCTAAACCCTAAACCTTAAACCGTATAGACAGTTGCATTTTTTGATCCTGTCCCTAAGGACAAAAAGAGCCTTAAAAGAAGGGGCCCTCCTCTCACTATGAATCCCTAATGGTATATGAACCTTGGGCCCTCTTAGGGCTCTTTTCGTCCTTAAGGTAAGCCCTAAACCCTAAACCCCAAACCCAAAATCCTAAACCCTAAACCTTAAATCCTGAACCTTTAGGGCTCTTTTCGTCCTTAAGGTCATAAGAACATGTAGACCCTATCATCCGATACGAAGGAAAGCCTACAAGTTAAGATCCTACGGCCCTGGCGTTATCCCAAACAGGACCTTTAGGGCTTAGGGGTTAGGGTTTAGGGGTTCAGGGTTCAGGGTCTAGGGGTTAAGGGTTTAGGGGTTTAGGGTTTAGGGCTTGGGGTTTAGGGATTTGCTCTTTTAGTTGCTCTTTCCGTCTCCACTATGTTCTGTCACGAGGTGGAGACGAGCAGAGGGGATGTAGCTAGATTCGCGAATGTCACTGTTTAAACCACCGGTTTCTTACACGAAAAGCGAGTGTAATACCTCTCAGACTGGTAGTGGAAGACATCACCCCAGTTTGCAGGTATCTGCAAACCCTGTCCATGTTGCTCACGACAACCACAGCTTGGTCTGTGGTTTGATGATCGCGATGCCCTTCTGTGGGCACGTGATCAAGGGTATCGCTGGTTTTGCACAGAAGCCGAGATCAGGCTGCGAGTGAATCACTCCAAGACCTATAACAAACCCCAAAAAGTTGGAGCCCGCATTAAGGACAAATGGTGCTGGGACTCCCTGTACATTACTCTTAGGGGTTGAAGCTATTAGGTTTCCAACTTTTGGGCCTCGACTGTACTCCGGAGCAATCGACCTATAGTAGGTTGGAACATTAATCTCCTCATGCCCTTAAGGTAAACTATAAGGGATCCTAGCACCAATCTCCCTAAACCCATGTTCCAACTTTCTGGGGTCCGCTGTACTCCGGAGCAGTCGATGTCTTTTGCTGAGCGGTTCTCCGGATGGTCCACTGAAGCCTGAAACGGATAAGCACGCCCTAAACCCGAAACCCCAAACCCTAAACCGATAGGGCTTGATTGGGTTCCAGGTCCGAATACTTTCCGTCCTAAGGGGTGTTGCCTGAACGCGCAGACTTTAAAGCCAACCACCTGGGTAGTTTTCTAAACTAGGGTCAATTGCTTAGAGTTCGTGTTCTAAGGGTGCCGTACTATTTTGGGGACCTAAAAAAGGCACCCAAAAAAAACAGAACTACTCACATGCATAAACTATGAAGCCACGTCTATATTATACCCATTTCTGAAGTACCCCTAAACCCTAAATTCTAAACGCAAGCCACAGGGGCCAATCGATCCAGTGGAAAGTGCCCTCTCCGGGCAAGAACACCGGGAAGAGCACCTGCAGATCGGACTATGTAAGGGTTTAGGGTGTAGGGTTAGGGTATAGGGTCGGACTACGTGAGACAGGTGCCTCGAAACTAATTGGAACAAGATTTAGGGGTTTAGGGTGAGGGGGAAGATAGAGTCCCTTTAACAAAAAGTGGAAGAGGGTTTTGCTGTGTATTACAAGTAGATAGAAGTAATCGTAATACTAATTATTCCGACCCCCCCCCCATATTAATATCGCAAATGGCTATCAGTGGTCGGCTGTGTTTAACTTCACGCTGGCAAGCTTAAAGGTGTGGGAAGTTTGCTTCAAGGAACAGTGCTACTCATGACCGGGTAATAGTTCCGCTTGTAGGTGAACTTATAGTCCAACATTGGGGTCTGAATCATTAACAACATAATCCCGTGCAAAGGTGTGCCCCACATCCTGTTTTGAGTTCTATAGTTGTTAAGGCACCTTCATCTTAGGGTACTTGGAGCCGGGAAATGATGGCAAGCACTCACAAAGACCAGTTCTCCCAGGTGGCACCTGTGGCGATGCCTTGAGGGACGAAGCGGTAAACTTTAAACCCTAACCCCCAAACCCTAAACCCCGAAACCCTAAACCCTAAACCCCTAAACCCTAAACCCCTAAACCCCTAAACCCCTAAAACTGAACCTCTAAACCCCCGAGACCCTAAACCCTAAACCCCTAAACCCTAAACCCCTAAACCCTAAACCCTAAACCCCTTAACCCTAAACCCCTAAACCTGAACCTCTAAACCCCTGAACCCTAAACCCCGAGACCCTAAACCCTAAACCCCTAAACCCTAAACCCTAAACCCCTTAACCCTAAACCCCTAAACCTGAACCTCTAGACCCCTAAACCCTAAACCCCGAGACCCTAAGCCCTAAGCGGACTACGAGCCCTCCAACTCCAGCCCCGAAGCCTAGAGACCCCACAATCCAAAGCCCCAAAGCCAAAGCCCTGGAATCGAAACACTGAACCGGGTTTAGGGTTTAGGGTTCAGGGTTTAGGGTTTAGGGAACCCTAAACCCTACCTTGGCTATTTGTTGCTGCGCATTGCTTCGCTTTAAAGTCCTCGCCATAAGCCCTCACAAATCCCTATAAATCTCGTTTACGTAAACCCTGTGAGCCCCATGATGCCGAATAAAGCCCTGCACAAGCCTCCTGCAGCCTACAAACCCGAAAGAAATCTCTCAGCCCCCTAAACCCTAAACCCTAAACCCTAAACCCTAAGCCACACACAGAGGCTGTGCAGAGGCTTTTGTGGCTCAGGGGGATTAAGGTTCAATAGCGTGCTGTAAGGGTTCCCACAGACTCCAAAACCCCTTAATTGAGGAATATACCTTAAATCATATTAGGGATCCTATTATAATTTAAGGTATGTTCCTTAATTGCGGGGTTTTGGAGTCTCTGGGTTGTATACGGCTGTTGTACGTAGGAGGTCGTTGCGCCTCCGGGCGTCCGTCCTTCTGCGGTGGGTACTTGATGTGGGCCACCTTGGCTTCCAGGACCCAGGCATTCCCTAAACCCAAACCCAGGTATATACCAGTATATGGCTTATGGCCAAGGGTTGAGGGTCTCTGGCCTCTGGCTTGCTTAATCTTACTTATATAGGGCTTAAGGTTTAGAGCTTGCCTGTAGCCCCCAAACCTCAAACTAATAAGTTCTGACCAAGCATTAACGCTTGAAGCGGTGGGTTTTTGGATTGCTAAACCCTAAACCCTAAACCCCTGAAATATAAGGCATAATCATTGAAACAGTGGGGTTCTGGATCCCGAGGTAACTCAAAACCGAAACGTTTCGCCTGTTCCGGCTTCGAGTCGTCGCAACTCAGAGATTTAGGGTTTTGGGTTTGGGGTTTGGGGTTTAGGGCTTGGCGTTTAGGGTTATAGGGTTTAGGGGGTTTAGGGTTTAGGGTTTGGGTTTAGGGTTTGGGTTTTGGGTTTTGGGTTTAAGGGTTTTGGGTTTATGGCTTAAGGGGTTTCGGGTTTATGGCTTAAGGGGTTTAGGGTTTGGGGTGTAGGGCTTGGAGGAATTACTTAGGTCGCTCCGGTGAACCTTCAAACTATCCCATATGGGGCTCGCTGCTCATTGCTTCAGGATTTGAAGAAACCACCTTCCCACAATAAGGATTGTAATAGCCCACCAGTATGAGGGCCCCTAAACGAAAGGGCTTTGTTAATCACGGTTCCACATTGTAAGCTTGAACTTTCAACGCTCTCAAGCCACGCCTGGTCTGAAGTGTCTACTTCAAGTCTCCGGGGACTTCGTAAGCAGCTAATGACTGGAGTTATAAGTCCCCGAAGTGGGGTTATCATAGTGATAACTACCTTTCATGTGATCTTTAGGACGAATTACGAAATCTGACCAAGTCCCCTCAGCCTGCAAGTACATCCAGAAAGGTCTACAACCGTTCCATCCGAAGATCTTTAACCTCTCCATTTCCTGCAAGTATGGTTGCCTGTTGTAGGGTCTTTGGGGTATATTATACTATAATCAGAATAAGGAGCCCGCAGACTAGCAAAGGTAATAATTCTTTAGGCCCCTATAATATGCCACCCTGCTGGAACACTGCAGTCTGCAAACGAAAATCGAGCCTAAGCCAGCTGACTACCTATCCCAGCTGTAGCCATAACCAACGCAGAGAAGTGGCTGCTCTTCCTCTAGGCCCCCTTTGAAACCTAAACCCTAAACAAGGCCCGGACCCTACTTGGGGGGTCGGGGGACTTAGTAAGTAGAAAAAATAAGTAGAGTTATATGTACCCTAAAAGGGGTCCTAATTTAATTGGGGTTAATTATGAGACTTATAAAGTCTGGAGGAAAAATACTTACTAAGTCCCCCGATCCTCCAAAACCTATTTGCAGGCGGGCGGCATCCGCCTCTGCCGCGTCGTTCATCATGCCTGGCTTCGCAGTTGACTTGAGTGCAAAAAGAAGGGGGCCTTAAGAATTAGAATTGGGTTCCTTAAAAGGGAGGGTTTAGGGTTTAGGGTTTAGGGTTCTATCCCTCTCAGACCCTTAAGCCCAAACCTTGAAACCCTTAAGGCCTTAAGCACTAAACCCCGACACCCTAAACCCTTGAAGCCTAAATCCTTCAACCCTAAACCCTGAAACCCTAAACTCTGAAACCCTAAACCCTGAAACCCTAGACTCAGAAAACCTAAACCGGAAAGTAGCAAGCTAGTTCCTCGGACATACTTTCGACTGAGGTCAGGGGCGCAAACTTGTTTCAAGCGGAGCCAAAAGGCGTTTAGGGTTGAGGGTTTAGGGTTACTTGCGAGACAAATCGAGAGGCTCGACATGTCAAGAAAGGTATGCAAGATCCAAACCTTAAACCCTAAACCCCTAAACTCCAAACCGTACTATACACTGCTGTCCTTTCTTCAAAACGCTAAACCCTAAACCGTGAATCCCTACAAAGGTCTCCGTGGCGTTCCGGCTTAGCTTGGGGGATGGTATTCAGGCTGCGAAAGCTGTGCTAGTGCCCTGGTTTGGAAGGAAAAAGCTGAAAGCCCGAAATCCTACAACCCCCAGGGCTAGGGTTCAAGGTTTCGGGTTTAGGGCCCTGAAACCAAAGAACCTACCTTTTTTAAGGCCTTTAAGGACTTATATAAGGACAGCATATCAAGGAACCCTAAAAAAAAGGTAGGTTTCTGAGGCTCCAGGTAAACCTTGGGTGCTGCCCGCCATACAGTAACAGTCTACAATCGGGCTACTATTACGGGGCCTTACATATCTGTATTGTAAGTGTAGATACCATTCAACCGCTACTGAGTGGGGTCAGTAGCTAGCCTAAGCCCTAGAACCCAAACCCCAAA
>CAJNDV010031169.1:11270-26761 GCA_905221635.1 Symbiodinium sp. CCMP2456 | reverse complement strand
CCTAAAGTTTAGGGTTTAGGGTTAAGGTTTCAGAAACCCTGAACCCCTAAACCCAAAAAGTTCTCGTTCCACCACGCCAAACCAACAAAAACAAAAACGAAGCAGGGCCCTAGACCCTGGACCCTATTTTAAACCCTGAACCCGAAGCCCTAAGCCTTAGGGTCTAAGGTTTAGGGCTTAGGGTTTAGGGGTTTAGGATTCAGGGTTTAAGGTTTAGGAACCCTAAACCCCAAAACCCAAAACCCAAAACCCTAAACCCTTAAACCCTAAACCCTTAAACCCTAAACCCTAAACCCTAAACCCAAAACCCAAAACCCAAGCAACGAAGCAGGGCAAGGCACGGCACTTGAATGGCATGTCTGCCAAGGGCTCGGGGCCGAAGTTCACATGCACCTCTTCTTTCGGGGTTCCAGGGCCTAGGGTTTAGGGTTTAGGGTTTAGGGGTTTAGGGGTTTAGGGTTTAGGGTTTAGGGCTTAGGGGTTGATAGAGGGTTTCACAGGAACTTAGGGTTTTAGAGCTTCTGGGCTTTAGGGTTCAGGGCTTGGAGCCTTAGGGTCTAGGGTTCCGGTTGCAGGGTCCAGAGTCTAGAGCCTAGCTCCTGCACTTTTCCTGGAGGGCGTAGGAGTCGTCTCGTTCTGAGTTTAGGCTTCTTCACAGCTCACACCTAAAGCAGCCGACAAGGTTACACTTTACTCTGAACCGATTTCGGTACCGAAAAGTCCCTAAAGCCCTACTATTCAGGCACTTGGACCCTTAGGGTTTTGCATGGCTTCGAAAAGAGGGCATTTTCAGGTGGGTAGTTACCGTTATAGGAGCCTTTTAGAAAGGTCTATATACCTTATAGAAGCCGTATAGAACCCCTACATACCCTAAACTCCCCACCTGTAGATTCCTTTAATCGAAGTGTTAGAACTCGAGGTTCGATGCTGTCGGTGTCTGAAAAAGGTTTCCAATGACTGCAGAGTTCTGACTCGAAGAAGCCCCTTGATCACTGCACTGGAGCCGGTGATCGTCGCACCCTTGACGGTTTAGGGTTTAGGGGTTTAGGGGTTTAAGGTGTAGGGTTTAGCGCCCTTGTTATAAATAGAGGATAGTGGGGGCGGGAGCAAAGGCACAGCCGATGTTGGCACTGCTGGCAGGGCTTTTGCTGCAAAGGCCGAAGCTTGCACCACCTGTTGCTGCTCGGTTGCCTGCTCCTGCCCCCAGGATTGGCTTGCATAGACATATTCTGCCATGGGCATGTTCATCCCCGTGCTTATGCCCATGAGGCCAGGGTTCATGTTCAGGTAAGGATACCCAGCCATCATCTTTCCGGGCATTGGTTGCATGTTGGCTGCCATGAACATATTCTGTCCGTTGCCACTGCTGCTGGAAGCCCTAAACCCTAAAACCCTAAACCCCGAAACCCTGAGGCCCTGAGACTAAAACCTAAACCAATACATATCAAAACCCCAAGCCGCAAGCCCGAAGCCCTGAACCCTAAACCCAACTCCCCGAGCCCAAAAGCCGGACCCCCATGACCCCATATTCCCTCGCATGCATACTGCAGGATTTTGTCGTCGAGCAAGGCGAGGTCCACGTCGGCTTGTGAAGTTAGGTTTGGTAGGATAGGATAGAATCTTAGAGGTCACAATGTTAGACTGGGATTCCTTTAGCGGTTCCTTTAAAGTGTTCCTTTCAGCGTTCTTGCAAGGATTGCTACAAGAGTTGTGCAGAGGGGCCTAATCAAAAGAATAGGGTTTTGTGAGTTCAAAATAGCAGAAGAAGCCTAGAACCCTAAATCCCACACCGCTTTAGGGTTTAGGCTTTGAGGTTTAGGGCCCCGAAACCAACCTACATCGCTCGGTATTTCGATGTCTTGGTTTTACAGGCAGGCTTTACCTGCTGCAAGTATCACCAACTCAACTCTGAAACCCTCGCCCGAAACGACACTGGAGCTCTAAATCAAGGATCCTAGAATCCTAACCCTAAACCCTAAACCCTAAACCCTAAACCCTAAACCCTAAACCCTAAACCCTAAAGACTTACGGCTTGAAGTGTACAATAGAAGCCACAAAGTTGGAACATGGGTTAAGGAGGATTACTGCTAAGATCCCTTGTGCTTTACCTTAAGGGCATGAGGATTAGTCATCTGCCAACTTTCTGGCTTCTACTTTAGATGGGTTTATGGCTTGGGGTCTTGGAGTTTAGGGTTAAGGGACTCCCTTCCCCAAATCCTCAAATCAAACACCATAAAGGACCCGTTCACTAAACACCGACCTTGAAGACGACATGATACCATATAGGGATTCATAGTATAAGGTTATAGGGCCCCTACTTATTTAAGGGCACGTGGTCGTTACTTGGAGGGTTGGGGGACTTAATAAGTAGATATCAAGTAGAGTTATAAGTACCCTGAAAGAGTCGGACTTGCATAAGATGAGAGCTTTAACATTTAAAGCAATCCAGGGTTCTTCCCCCACCTTAAAACCTACCCTAAACCCTAAAACCCTAAACCCTAGACCCGTAAACCCCCTAAACCCTAAAACCCTAAACCCCTAAACCCCTAAACCCTAAACCCTAAACCCCTAAACCCCTAAACCCCAAAAGCCCTAAACCCTAAACCTTAAAATCTACCAGAGCCGACTCCTCTAGGGTCGCTCGGTTTTGAGGCTTACTATTTTTCAAGTATAATAAGGAAACCCCAACGATATTGCTAATTTTTTTTAGGCCCCTATAGTAAACCCAACGGTTTGGAGTTTAGGGTGGGTTTAGGCTGTTGAGGGCTTGGTAAAACATGGCTTCGGGCCTCAAAACCCGAAGCACCTAAACCGAAACGTATGAGCCCTTACCTTACCTCTCAGCCCAAGACCCCTAAACGTATATAGAGGCCTCTGATACGTAATCCCAAAGGCCCAAAGTAACGGCTCGAAGACAGTCGAAGGCATGATTCGAAACGCCCGCTCTGAGCGTCTGGCCGTCAAGTTCTTGAAGGTAATCTGGGCGCTCTGGCTTTTTATACCGTTTGTTCCGAAAGCGGCATCTTAGTTTCCCAATACCCAACCTTCAAACTTTTTGTGCTCTTATACTTTAGTAGTAATCTGAAAGTTTAACCTCTATTTCCCTGGCTTATTGGAGACGTATGGCATGTGTAGTGCTTAGCGAAGGGGCTCAAAAGGGTCTTGCAACAACGCTGTGTAGGGGCCTTTATGAGTAGAATAGGGCTTGGGGGTATATTATACTATAATCATGATGAGGAACCCCAAAACCCCATTCTAGTTATTAAGGCCCCTATATTATAGGGCTTAATTAGGGTTTCCTCAAGCCTTTTGACAGGATTTCACCGGCGCATGTACAGCCTGGCTTAGGCATGGTATGGAGGGTCGGGGGACTTAGTAAGTAGTTAATAAGTAGAGTTGTAAGTACCCTAAAAGGGATCCTAATTGGGGTTATGGTACATATAAGTCTGTAAAATAGCTAGTTACTAAGTCCCCCGACCCTCCAAGTAGGCATGGTACGGAGGGCTCCTTCAGGGCAACTGGAAGTGCTGCTAGCCAAAAGGACCAAAGGACCCTTAAAAGTAGGAGCCCGTATCTTGGCTGACTTCTGAACCCCTACTTATTATGGTTCATATAGAAACCCAAAAAGTTAAAGTCCCAAGAGCCAACCAGAAGAACGCCAAGCTATACTCTTATACTACCAACCCCTGTATGGTAAAGCAGCCCCAAGCCCTTCTAGGGCTCTTTTCGTCCTTAAACCTTATACACCCTAAACCCTACAGAACTCATAACGACCTTATAGGAGCCCTTAGAGGAACCCTTCTAGGGTTCACTTCGTCTTCAAGGAGGGAGGTTGCTACAAGTGTGTTTGGCGTTTCCACCCCGGGCAGCTTAGGCTTACAGGTCAAGGGATTCGAGTGTCAGTTTTAGGTTGGCTACGGTTTAGGGTTTAGGGTTTAGGTTTTAGGTTGGCTAGGGTTCAGGGTTGAGGTTTTAGGTTGGCTAGAGTTTCGGGTTTAGGGTTTTAGGTTGGCTAGGGTTTCGGGTTTAGGGTTTTAGGTTGGCTAGGGTTTCCGGTGGTTTTAGGTTGGCTAGGGTTTAGGGTTTTAGGTTGGCTAGAATACGAAGTTAGTTGGGGTTTGCAAACCCTACCCAGACCTTCCAAAATCTCTTATCTCTTACTTGAGGAGAATATACCTTAAATTTGAGTGGGATCTTTTCCAAAATCCCTTAATTAAGGAAGATGACTTGATTTATTAGAGATCCTACTAAAATCCGAACCGGAAGGAACCCTAGAATCCCGACGCCAAAATCCCTAGGCCTTCAACCCCCAAACCCCCTAAACCCCCTTTACATAAACCCCCTAAACCCCTAAACTCCCCTAAAACCCTAAACCCTAAACCTAAAACCCTAAACCCTAAACCCATAAACCCCTAGACTCCCCCAAAACCCCTAAGCCCCGGAGCTCTCAAAAGGGGCGTCCAAGCGGCCATAGGGAACAGCGGCTTGCCCTTCAACACGTCAGGGATCGGCTGAGGCCTGGCAGAAAAGTCTTTTTTTTTTTGTGTGTTTGAGCGCCTTTTTCCGTCAGCCCAATGGGTCTTCAGAAACGTCCGTTTCAGGCAGAAAGGTTTAGTGTTTAGGGTTTAACAGGTTTAGGGTTTAGGGGATTTAGGGTTTTAGGGTTTACGGGATCAAAACGGGTCATTCCCGAAACACTTGGGAACGGCCTCAAAGGGACTTAGAGCCCTAAACCCTGAAAAACCTTAAACCCCTAAACCCTAAACCCTAAACCCCAAGCCCTAAACCCCTAAACCCTAAACCCTCCCCAAACCCTAAACCCACGCAAGGTTTGGGTTTAAGGCTTTTGGGCCTTGGGCTCTAGTGCCCTCTGCTTGCAGGGTCGGGGGAATTAGTAGGGTTTACAGTTAAGGGTTTAGACTTGTAAATACCATAACCCCAAGTAGGATCCCTTTTGGGGCCCTTACAACTCTACTTAATATTTACTTACTATGTCCCCTGGCCCACTTAGTAACCCCTCGTACTTCGGCAATAAGCCAGAGAAATGAAAGGTCAAGCTTTCAGGTTACTACTAAATTATAAGAACCCCAAACCCTAAACCCTAAACCCCAAACCCTAAACCCTAAACCCTAAACCCTAAACCCTAAACCCTAAACCCTAAACCATTTTAAAGGTGGGGCATTGGGGAACTGAGGCTTTCGGGTCTCCGAGTGAGGGGGTAGCAGTTTGGGGCTTTGGTTTAGGGTTTAGGGTTTAGGGTTTAGGGTTTAGGGTTGAGTTATCTTCTACTGGATGTTTTGAGCAGGTGCTAGGGCGGTTTACAGGGTTTAGAACTGTTTAGTGTTGTTTTCTACGTGCTGTAGAGGGCGGGCGGTATCGGTTTTTTAGGGCTTCAGGGTTAAACCCTAAACCCAACCCCCTAAAGGGTTTGGGAATCACATGACATGGCATCCTTGTTGTCGGAGTGCCGGACTGCTTCGGGTACCCTTTCGGCTGTCTCCTTTTCCCAAGAACTCAGGTCGAAATAGATTCTCACAAGGAAGTTGGGTCATACGATACTTATTTGCTTTAGTGTTCATAACTAGGTCAAAAGATGCACATGACGAGGCTTCGATGTCACGCACGATCTCTTGACGGCGTCTCGTCTCTTCCCGCGGATGTTCGTCGATCATGTTGCCACAGTCTTCACAGTACACTCGCCGTGTGGATCTTGCTTGAAACTATCCGTGCTCGTATGTGAACACCGGTCTGGGTCTTTGCGCCGCATTCCTTTCTCTGTCCTCGTCACCTTGCATGTTTCTATCCCAGAGGCTCCATATAAATTACTATTATGGAATTAGGTCCCTAAACCCATAATAAGGATGGTCTTTCGGGACCTAACTCCATAATGGTAGTATCTGTGGAGCCTCTGGGTATTGTCTAATATGCAATGATGCCTGCTCGGGAGTAGACTGCAAGTGGGGTTCAAGGCTGCTTGCCTTCCGCGGGAATCACCACTGCACACTTCTCAAAGTTGAACCTTTTCCGCCCTATTGATACTAAGAACCCTACGAAAGCCCAACATGTTAAGGTCCTAGAATCACCGCTAAGTCTACCCTAAACCCCAAACCCTAAACCCTTGGGGCTGTGGACGCCTGGTAATCCGCTCGCCGTCCCGGAAGAGCGACATCGTGAATGCGTCGGGGCCTGCGGGTCCAGGGTTTAGGGTTCCGGGTTCAGGGCTTAGTGGGAACATGTAGGGTCTTTAGTACTAACATCCCGAAAGGGAAAGGCAAGCATACACTCGCCACTACTGCTATGCTCCTAAGAAGCTGTGTATATACTCACCCAAGTGCTAAGAAGAACCCTGCCACATGATATGTGGGTAGTTGTCAAAATTATGGTCCCTTTTGGGGTACCCTAAATAGTAGGTGCCGTATTATATGAAGGACCCACAAAGGGACCATAATTTTGACAACCACCCATTTGAAAAGTAGTGGGGACCCTAGTATAGTACCCTAAATAATCGGATCCTTATTATAAGGACCCCAAAATAAGGTACCCTAATTTTCGGAAACCCCCATATGTGTTTCTAAGGCATTGGTCTTAGGATCTCGGGTCGAGGGCTGAGGGGCTGAAGAGACTCGAAGCTGGTGTTCATTCGCCTAAACCCTAAACCCTAAACCCTAAACCCTAAAACCCTAAACCCTAAACCCTAAACCCTAAACCCTAAAACCCTAAACCCTCTACCCTAAAACCATAAACCCTAAACCCTGAACCCTAAACCCTAAACCCTAAACCCTAAACCCTAACCCCAAAACCCTAACATTTTTCACGACGAAACCCTAAAATTTAAACTCCAAAGCCCGACCCAAACCCGAAACCCTAGGCCCTCGGCCCTAAGCGCTGTACTTCGCTTTCCGGGGTTTAGGGTTTAGGGTTTAGGATTCTCAATAAGGGCTTTCTCTTACTTCCCCAATAAGCCATGGAAATAAAAGGTTAAACTTCCAGACTACTACTGAACTATAAGAACCCCAAAAGTTGAAAAGGTTGCGTATTGGGGAACTAAGATCTTAAGCTATCATATCCTACTCTTCTGTAGGCTCTTGTGATAAAGCAGAAATTTCAGTTCTAGGGGCCCTACAAAGAAAAGAAAGGGTTTTGGGTTTAGGGTTTAGGGTTTAGGGGTAGTTTAAGGCACCTCTCTACCTGAAGCCAAGTCAACCCACGACAACAAAGAGCGTGGGCCCGAGGTTTGCACAGGGCTTTATGGAGGGTTTAGGGTTTAGGGCTCTATAGAGGGTTTTGGGTGGTGTTTAAGAAGGTTTTAAAGAATTTGGTAACGAGCTCGAAGGGCTTAATATAGAGACCTTGATAGATCGAACAAGCTCTTTGGAGTATATGGAAAGCGTGACTTCCAGCGACTTCTATTTGTGTTGTAAGTACAATAACAATTAACCCTAAACCCTAAACCCTAAACCCTAAACCCTAAACCTAAACCCTAAACCCTAAACCCTAAACCCTAAACCCTAAACCCTAAACCCTAAACCCTTCTGAGAATAAAATTAGCATAGGGCCCCTTCAAAGGAAGACCGGAGGCTGAGTCTCCGGGAAGTTTGTCGTCCGACGCTTAAGGCTCGGGGCTCGAGGCTCCGGGTTTAGGGTTTAGGGTTTAGGGTTTAGGGTTTAGGGTTTAGGGTTTAGGGTTTAGGGTTTAGGGTTCAGGGTTTAGGGTTGAGGCTCGAGGGGTGGTTTGGATCATTTTTGACTTGCTCTATGCTTGGAGTCCCACTAGAATCAGAAGTTAACAAAGTAACCACAGGCAAACTAGATGAAAGCTGCCCCTAAGCCCTTAAACCCTAAACCCCAAGCCTTATAGTCTATAGTGCTGCTATAGGGCCAAAAGAGGAATCCGCAAAAGAGCGTTTACCACCGCAAAGTCCCTGAACCCTACGGCCTAAACCTTAATTCTATGTCTTAAACCCTGAGCCTAAACCCGTAATACTCCCTTACCCCTTAACCCTAAACCCTAAACCTAAGTCCTAGATTCTACACCCTAAACCCTTAATACTCCCTTAATCCTAAACCCTAAACCCAAAACTCTATACCTAAATCCTAGATCCTACACCCTAAACCCCGGTTCCATGCACATCCAGGGCTTGCCATGCCTTCCTCCGTCAAATTAAGCATAACCTTGCAGCACCGGCGTTGAAGGTCTACCATCTTTTAAGTCGTAAGGGTTCCATACTTAGTTCCCCAATACCCAGCCTTGAAACTTCTTGGGTTCTTATAGTTTAGTAGTAATCTCAAAACTTGACCTTTTATTTCCCTGGCTTATTGGGGAAGTAAGCATAAGAGTTCTGCGACTTGACAAGGCTATTATGAGTCGTAAGCAGGGTGTCTGAGGTTTCAGAGTTTTGAACTCGGAGTTGTTCAACCCTAAACCCTAAACCCTGAACCCTAGGGTTTAGGGTTTAGGGTTTAGGGTTTAGGGGTTGATATGGGACCCTCATTCACCCATACCTTCAGGCGACTATGGGGTTTAGGGTTTGTGCTTAGTTGGTGTGTGGGACAGGCTTTGCACTGACACGAGCGGTTTGATGTTTGAACCGAGGATGTGACGAGTGAAGCTGTTTGCACCCGTCTTACGGTGACTAGTAGCTGGCCCTACACTTGCCGTCACCACCACGACCACGTTTGACACATCCTCCTCCTCCTCATGCTCCTCCTGCTCCTGCTCTTCTTCCTACTTTATTTGACTGCCACAGTCACATACCATTCTCGTTGACATACAACTAGCAAGTCCTTTCACGGATTAGCTGCTAATCATTAGCATGGAGCTGTAACGACTTCGGTTCATGCTGCCTGTGTCTTGCTTTTTCGGGTTCAGGGAGGCATTTAAACAAGCAGCCCAATTTAAGGGTTTGGAGGTTTAGCGCTTTAGGGTTCAGGGGTTGGGGCTTCAGGGGTTTAGGAGCCTGACAGCATCCAGAAATGTCAGAGAGAGATGCGGGAAGTTGCTCACTCGCACACCATGCATCTAAGATCCGCGCGGCCAGCGCTGAGCCACTCGTCATCCGCTGCGTGACCTGTGTGCGCCTGTTTGGTGACACCCCTACACCCTTGCAAA
Source organism: Symbiodinium sp. CCMP2456 (assembly GCA_905221635.1). NCBI lineage: Eukaryota > Dinophyceae > Suessiales > Symbiodiniaceae > Symbiodinium > Symbiodinium sp. CCMP2456. The sequence continues at coordinate 17,652 of CAJNDV010031169.1, read as the reverse complement.
CCCGGACCTGCGAAGATGCAGGTTCCCAATAGCTGGAAAACTGTACATGTCTGTCTCAAGGGCACATACGCACTTGCCTCAGACTGTGCCGAAACAGGCACAACGAACCGAAACATGCCTTGGCAGGGCCAGAAACAGCCAGGGACAGAGCACTCCCGGGCCTCCGATTGAAGATGAAGTTGCCCTCAGAATCGAAGGAGATGCTGTCCTCAGCATCACCTAAGAGCAAAGCCTCAGTTGACAGAGGCTGAGAATCTTCAGGGGGCTTTCTTTGGTAGCAGAACGGGGAGGAAGGAGGAAAGAAGCTGGTAAGCAGGCATCAGGACGCTTCAGGACGCTCTAGATGCTGGCGCTTCTGGTCCCTCAGTTGGGACCATGAGGTAAAAGTCATCCTTGGTGGGCCCAAAAGCCGAACAGCGTTCTGGCAGACGCAGCCGACGTCAATGAGAAGTGCAAGCCACGTCGCCGAATGAGCTGCAGGTCGAAGGGACGTTCTCTTGTCTTGTTCTCTTGTAGTACAAGGCTGCACTGCCTGAAACCTGGAACCTTGCTGTACCGGAAGCCCAGTCCTACACGCGCGAAGTGAAAAGCCTGGAAAGCGAAGATTGCGGGATTGCGGCAGAGATCCTGACGTCACCTTCCAGTAAGGAGATCTTTCCCCTCTACAGAGCTTCATGCGGGAGAGCAAGTCCGCGCGACACGCCTCCAAAACGACCGTGCCTTGCAGTCGTAGCATCTGTGAACCGTTCGACTTTGCCGTGGCGTCTCCACCGCTCCCGAACGTTCGAAACTTCCATCTTGAAACTCTGCAGCTACCACAGGAAACTGCAATGCAAAAACACATGTTCCCTGGCCTGCAACCTGTACAACATGCTGGATCTTTTGGTAAACAAAGGCTGGAACCGCATCTCTCGTGCCAAAACCAATCCGCAGCAAATTTCGAGGCAAAGGTGGCTTGACCTCAGTGCATTCACTGCGTCTGCATCAAGAGGATTACGTCCGCGGGGTTAGGGTTGCGAGGAGTATAGGGTGAATCAGAACCTGCAAAGCAGAAAGCAGCTGTGCTTCTGAGTGGCTCCTTGTTGAACGCAGTCCTCCTGACCTAAGATTCACCACAAACTGCCACGCCAACGTGCAGAATCGAACTTAGTGCTGACCAGTTGGCTCAACAGGCCCACTTAATATGGCATTGTGATAAATTGGCTGACTGAGACCCGGTCGTGGGCACTCGCAAACGCGAACCTCATACATATAGCGACCTAAGTGCGCAGGTGAACTGATCAGGCATTGATATCTGACAATCTGGGTGATGATCGGGGTTTTGGTCTCTCTCGCTCTCGACTTCTAGACGACTGAGGCATTGCGCACGCCTGTTGCATCAGTTTTGCTGATGCTCTCCAGTTTCCTGATCTGGAGGCAAGCCTGCGAACTTAACAGCAGTGCAGGCAGAAGTGATCTGCAAGCACATGATTGGAAAAACCGCGCGCAAGAATTGCGAAATGGCGGCAACCCGTCTCAAGACCTCACAGTGCCAGCTGTCAGGCAGTTTCATATTCCTTTTAAAGCATGTGCATGAACACTTGAAGACAAAGCTAAAGCAGCCAGCGCATTGACCTTTCCGCGTAGGAGTGGACCGAAAACTCGCATGACAAATGCGTGCAGCTCCTCACATATGAGTGTCAATGTGGGTCAAGACACTACGATGGCCAAAGACTGGCAGAGCAATGCATGCACTACACGTCTTTACACCTGACTTCCCTTAACGACTTCGCTGGACATCCGCCCCGAGCTTCATGATGACTCCATCGTCCTGAACCCTGGCAGATTCAAAAAACATGCGGGGGTTTAGGGTTCAGGGTAGTGGCAAGGCTGGCGATAAGTCTCACTATCGGTTGCCTGGCTGCCCTCTCCAGAGAGGGCGGGTTCTCCAAAACCCAAGACTCTGCACGCCGAGGTGGGAACCGCTTCGGATACCCATGCTTGCTCTGGCGCCGGCCAGCAGATATTGCAAGCCACCCTGAGGGGGCATCAGTGCTTTCCCCAAACTTCGGGCTAGAAGGGTGGAGCTACAAGGCGAATGTAGGTCAAACATGCCATGACATCGACGCATCTTCCGTTGCTAGGAAGGCAGCCACCGCACCACAGAAACATTGCAACACAAGCTGACCTTTGCAGGCAGTTGCTCAAGGGATTCTCCAAACCACAGACACGCAAGGAACTGCGGTCCTAATTGAGCTTCAATGCGGGAGTCGCGTCCGTGACTAGCTTTGGTTCACCTGCCTCGCTGAGCGCCATAAGCAGATCTCCGGCCTGACTGGAACTGGGTTTAGGGTTTAGGGTTTAGGAATTTAAGGTTTAGGGTTTAAGGTTCAATAGGGTTCCTCGGCTTTGAAGTAACCAGGGTCAAACAAGTATAGACTTTTATTTCATAATGGTTCCTTTCAGGAACAGCGTCCCCAAACAAAAGTATAGACTTTTATTTCACAACGGTTCCTTTAAGGGACAGGGCCCCCAAAAAAGTATTAAAGTATGGTACTCCAAAGCCCAGTGGAAGCAACGCAAAGGGCAACAGGGGCTGAGGGTTTAGGGCGACTACGAGGACATCGACCTCGACGTGACATGAACTGAACTGGAAATATGTGGATACTGCTTGTTGCGGCAATGGCGATGCCTATGCGTTCCTAAACCCTGAACCCTAAACCCTAAACACAGGACCCAGCATGGCGCTGGACGCAGTTTCTGGGGATGGTGGGCGAGAGGAAGCATCACCATGACGGTTTAGGGTTTAGGGTCTAGGGTTTAGGGTTTCGGGTCTAGGGTTTAGGGTCTAGGGTTTAGGGTCTAGGGTTTATATAGGGTCTAGGGTTTAGGGTTCAATGGCTGCAATACTCGCGACGACAACGATGACGACGACAGCGACAACGACAAGGATGACCAGGTCTGCTTAAGAATACAACAAGCCCAAACCGCTGACTACTGAATCTTGCACCCTCCACTGTTAACCCTACTACCTAGTAACAGCCTGGAAGCCTAGACCCCAAAGAAGCGTCAACCGAAGCCCCTGAAACCATAAACCAAGCGCCGACCAGAGGTGAACCCATCGCCCTTCCAAACAGAAACAAGACGGTTCAAGCTTGAGGGCTTACCTAAACCATCACCTAAACCCTAAACCCTAAACCGCAAGCTCTGAAAGCAAGCTTCAAGCCTCACCCTTGCTTTAACCGTGCCTGTTCGGAAGATTTTGGAACTTGAAACCCGGAAAACCTAAGCCCTAAACCCTAAACGCTAAGCCCTAAAACCACCTCTAAGGCAAACGACTTGGCCACTGAGAATGGAGCTTTAGTATAGCATCATACCATCGATTAGGGCTTAGAGCATTCAGAGCCCTATGAGTCAAAACGCGAATCTCGCGCTTCGCCTCTGATAACTTGTAAACAAGGAGATTTGGGAGCACTATTATCTTCAAACAAGCTTTGGCCTAAACCTAAACCATCTCCGCCAGTTCGAACCCACCCGAAAAATCTCCATGTGCAGAATTATGTACGTTCCTGATGAAGAACCCTCACCCCTCCTTAAACAAGGATACTCTACAGAAATCACAGCATTCAAGCCCCGATAGGGGGAGGGTATTGAAACGGGACTCTGCAACACGCAGCTTGAACTTGCTTCCCCAATGAGCCAGGGAAATAGAAGGTTAAACTTTCAGGTTACTCCTAAAATCTCAAAACCCCCAAAAAGTTCGAAGGCCCTATAGTACCCTTTTCCGGAACCCTTCAAGGAACCCTTATAAGAACCTCAAGAAGCTTAAAGCTTGGGTCTTCCGGGAACTACGTGAAGAAGACCCGAGATCTGATTTCTGACGTCTGGAGAAATGTGGCGGCAGACCAAGGGAACCCTAAACCCTAAACCCTAAACCCTAAACCGAAGAGCCCCGAGTCTCTAGCAAACCAGAGCCCTAAACCCTGAAACCTAAAACCCAACAACCCTAAACCCTGAACCCTGAAAGCCCTGAACCGGTTTAGGGTTTAGGGTTTAGGGTTTAGGGTTTAGGGTTTAGGAAAGCCCTGAACCCTGACCCTAAACCGTAAACCCTAAAACCTAAAACCCCTAAACCCCCTAAACCACCTAAAACCTAATCCCTGAACCCTGAAAGCCCTGAACCGTGACCCTGAACACTAAACCCTAAAGGTGTATGGCCTGACTATAGCCATGGTCCCTGCAGAAGGGGGTTTAGGGTTTAGGGTTTAGGGTGAGCCTTGGGCTTGCACTGTAACAAACCTCAAAACTCCTCAGGGGCACGCAGAAACTCTTCCCCTGTAAAGTCCTTTTTGGAACCTTGGGAGGAAAACCGTAATGGACCCTTGAAAACACCCTAAACCCTAAAAAACCCTAAACCGTAAACCCCTAAACCCTAAACATCTAAAACCTAAGCCCCTGAACCCTCTAAAACCCCCCTCGCATGGTCTCCGACCATGGAGGGCATGACGTTCAGCGTGGTGTCGGGAGCGAGAAACTTCGCGGGCTCCTCTTCTACTAAGATTCGAGAAGAGGGTTTTGGGGTATAATTCGCTGTAATTATAATAAGGAGAAAACAGTATAGGTAATGATTTAGGCCCCTTTTATTATATTAGGCTGCGTCAGGGAATAGGGCATAGGTTTTACTTGGAGGGTCGGGGGACTTAGTAAGTACACATTAAGTAGACTTATAAGTACCCCAAAAGGGATCCTAAGTGGGGTTATAGTACTTATAAGTCTATAAAATAACTAGTTACTAACTCCCCCGACCCTCCAAGTAGGGCTCAGGGGCTTTGGGTTTAGGGTTTGGGCTCATGGGGTTTCGGTTTAGGGTTTAGGGTTCGGAGTTTAGCGGTTTGGGGTTTAGGTTTTAGGGTTTGTGGTTAAGGGTTTAGGGATTTCAGGGTTTGGGGTTTAGGAGTGTCAGGGTTTAGGGTTTATGGTTTTGGGATGGGGGTCTCGGAATGGTTTAGGGTTTATGGTTCTCAGGATGTCTGTAGGGTTTGGAAAGCTTACTTACTTGTCCAGTATCCTAAGGGAATTAAATGTTAGCCTTTAGCTTTGGGATTATATAGGGGTTTGAATCCCCCAGAAAGGTTAGAGGTTCGCTACTGAACTACTAGGAAACAGTTCTCAAAAAAGGGGACTGGGTCTAGGGTTTAAGGGTCTAGGTTTTACAGGTTGGGGCAAGAGGTTCATGAGCTGTTGAAGAGCTCTAGGGCTCGGGGGCTCTATTCTTGAGGGCTTAGGGGAAGTCGGCTAGAACTGGGGGTCTACGCCCCCCCCAGGTTGTCCTTATGAGTCACTTACGAAGTCCCTCGAAACTTTGGGTAGGGTTTTGAGGGGTTTGTGACGGTTTCAACAGTTTGGGGGCTTGAAGCTCGAGAGACAGATTCCTTGATGACTCTGCAAGGGTTCCTCCACAGGCTCTTTAAGTCTTCAGGCAGGAGCGCAGCCTTGTTTTTTAAGCTTCACTTAAGGGTTTTATAAGGGTTTCGATAGGGTTTAACACCCCGCAACTACGAAAGATAGCTTCAGTCAGAACGTGAATCCTCTCATAGCTTAAGGTCTATTCCTTAATTACGGGGCATTGGGCTCCCTGGGCACCCTGAACCCTACGTCCTCAAGCTTAAACTCTCAGATCTCCTTCTTGGAGGGTCGGGGGACTTAGTAAGTAGATATGGAGTAGAGTTATATATAAGTACCCTAAACGGGATCCCAATTGGGGCTATGTTACTTATAAGTCTATAAAATAAACCCGACCCTCCAAGTTCGCCGGCTAAAGAGCACCAAAGCCCGAAACTGCAGAGAACCTTTATAGAAGCTTGGGATCATTTAGGGTTTAAAGGATTTGGTTGTTTAGGGTTTAAGGTTTAGGGTTTAGGGTTGAAAGGTTTTGGGTCTAGGGGGTAGGGTTTACAGGTCTCTAAACCCTAAACCCTAAACCCTAAACGTTTCATGTTCAGGGTTCCCGGTTCAAAGACACCTCGCAGAACCCAGAAAGCATTGTCCCCTAAGCTGTATCTTAGGTTTTAGGGTTTAGGGTTTAGGGTTTCCAAACAAGCTACTTACTAAATCAATCGACCCTCCCTTATAAAGCCGCGTAGATCCCTCTAAGGATCCCTGTAAGGAGGCCTTTAAGGAAGCCTACTTACGAAGTCCCCTGACCCTAACCCTAAACCCTAAACCCTAAGCCCTAAACCCTAAACCCTGAACCCTGAACCCTGAACCCGAAATCCTAAACCTTAAACCCTAAACCGTAAATCTCAACCCGGCCATAACCCACGGCCTGGACGCGCGGTCTGGCATCGTCCGGCCTTTCGAGGCGAGCTCGGCCCTTTAGTTGAGTTTAGGGTTTAGGGTTTAG
>CAJNDV010031167.1:21571-31957 GCA_905221635.1 Symbiodinium sp. CCMP2456 | reverse complement strand
CCCTAAACCCTGAACCCTGGTTTAGGGTTTAGGGTTTAGGGTTTAACCTTCAAGCCTTAAACCCTCAACCCCAGACGCCCCCCTGTACTCCGAGCACTCACCAAAAGCTGTAGGAACCGAAAGTCCCGGTAGCTGAAGCCACAGGCCACCATAAATACCTCTGGGCTCCTCTGAATGCATTTGCCTGGCTTTACTTAGGATTTTCGACTCGGAGGGACTTCTCAAGGGGGGTTCACGGCTTTGGGCTTTGGGTTCGGGGTGATTCAAGGGGGGTTCACGGCTTTGGCTTTGGGTTCGGGGTGATTAGAACTGTTCAGAGGTTCGTGTCTTGGGGGTTTATGATGTTTCCACCCCCGGTGCTGGAAAGTCTCAGCCAACCAGGTTGAGGAGGATGCTCAATGTGTATCCTTGCAACTTCTGATGTCCATAGATTTGCAAAAAATCCAACAAAGACCAATAGTGAGAATCCTCCACTGAGACGAGTGGTACGGCTTTGATGGGTCCTTCGTTTCAGGATCCCGCAAGATCCCAGAAACAAACCGACAGGATAGGAGCTATGTCCCCTTAAGGAAACAACCGTAAGCATGACCCCACTTAAAGGATCATGGGACTTAGTAAGTAGAGTTATAATTAGGGTAAATATACTTATAACCCCAATTAAGGGACCTATAACCTTACTTACTATGTCCCATGATCCTCTAAGTACAGTGATAGAGCCGCTCCCCTGAAATCTGCCCTTAAAGGGAAAGGAACAGCTCTTACGCCCTGAGCCGACAAACTTCAAACCCGATTCCCCCCCTCGAAAGCGCAGCCCGAAATGGCCTCTAGTTGATGGCGTTCATGCTTGTTTGTTGAAGGTTTAGGGTTTAGGGTTTAAGGATTTCGGGCTCAGGGTTTAGGGTCCAGAATTTAGGGTTTTGGGTTTCAGCCTAGACAGCCACTGAGCATCGTAACCTGTGTCGGCCTGACGCCTAGCATGAATCTTTATCCCACAGCGTAACAAAGTAGGTTGATATGCGGCTTTGGGGTTCAGGGTTAAGGAAGAAGTCCGAAGCTATGAGATCTTCAGCCCAAGGAAGCCCCAACAGCCCTGAAGCCTTGAACCGCAAGACCCCGAACTCTAAACCCTGAGACCCTAAGCCTAAACCTTATAACTTATAACCGAAGACACTCTAACTTCCACAGCGAATGGGACACCAGGAGCAAGGATGGCGAAGAGCGAGAGGCCCGGGATTCCGACGCAAAGAAGACCATGGAGAGCATGAAGGCTCGAGCTGGGTTTCGGTGGGGGGCTTTGGGCTTCAGTGTCGTAGGGAAATCAGGTTGTGCAAAGTGTGGGAGAGAGAGAGAGAGAGAGAGAGAGAGCGAAACAGAGAGCGAAACAGATTGCGAAACAGAGAGCGAGCAAGTTCCCCATGAGAGCGAGAGAGAGAGAGAGAGAGAGAGAGAGAGAGAGATAGAGAGAGATAGAGATAGGGAGATATAGATTGGAGCTAGAGTCTAGAGGGAGACGGAGACGGAGTAGAGTCGGAGAGACACAGCGACCGAACCCATGCCCTTCCTTTTTGAACCTCGATCCAGGTGCCAACTACCTTCAATGAAATGCAGCGCGTCTGCAAGAGTCAGGATCAGTCCAAGACGAAGACAGCTGTTGAGGATTGAAACAACGGCCGTTATAGTTGGACTAGGGTCTGAAGGTATATTATTCTTGCAGTACTATCTGGGTCATTATTCAGGCCGGTTCGGGAAAGCTCAGGGCTTAGGGTTCAGACGGAATCAGAAGTAGGTCGTAGAGAGTTCGGATGTTGATCTTGTAGAATATGCCACAAGGCTGATAGCATCTCGCTTGAGTCCCATACAAGCTGCTTGTGCTTTTATCCCAGCATCCTATTCCAATCTGAGAGTGTTTAGTAGGATTTAGGGACGGATGGTTCGCACAGATGATTTGTTGATGCAGTGCATTCCGCCAGACTTACTGTCAAGACGGCCCCTGCTCCCATAAACTTCAGGGCTTCTTGGGTTGAGGGTCAGTCGGTCTTTTTGTTCGTGGGTATCTTGCGATTATTGCTATTCCATGTCCTGTGGGTAACCCTCCCTCTGCCGAAAAAGGCGAACCAATTCTGCAACCCTAAACCTATAAACAGGCCGCGGAGAGAGAAAAGCACATCTATAACCTTAAACCCTACACACTAAAGAAGATGCAGGAAAAGGGGCGCTGAAAAAGACATCAGATGCTGAGAGACGAGGTTCCTCTTCAATGCTGCGGTCATGGGCTTCAGCGCAAGCCGCCAGACTAAGCCGGAAGGTTCCTTCTGTTCAGGGTTCAACGGGTTTGGGGCTTAGGGTTTAGGGAGATCCATATAGGGTTCTATGGGGATCTGTGAGGGTTGGCTTTTTCAGGTTGCATGCCACCGAACTGACCACACACAAGCGCTGCCGGCCCTTGCTCCCTAAACCCCTAAAGCCTAAACCCCTAAACCCCTGAACCCTAAACCCTAAACCCCTAAACCCTAAACCCTGAACCCTAAACCCTAACCCGTGATCAGCCGGAACCCCAGGCTCGTAGTCTTCCTTAGGCCTCGGGCATCCCAAGCTCCTCTGAGGCACCTTTAGGGTTCAGGGTTTAGGGTTTAGGGTCTAGGGTTTAGCGGTTAGGGTTTAGGGTTTAAGGTTTAGGGTTTAGGGTTTAGGGCTTAGGGTATAGGGTTTAGGGGTCAAGCTCCTCTGAGGTACCTGGATGCAGATGGTCCTGGAGCAGTTCGGTGCCATCGTCAGCAACGCAGCCCGCCCTGGTTTGGCTGATGGATCTGCGCTGCGAGTAACGGGGTCTGTATAACTTAGGAGCCCAGTAGGTAAACTTTAAACTTTTTGGTATATTAAACCCCCTACTAAAAGAAAAGTTTAAACTTTTTTGGGCCAGGGTACTGGGCTTCAAGGATAATAAGAGCATTCATAACCATGGTGAGCCTGAACATTAGTGGTAGTATCCCCTCAGCCCCTTATTGTCTTTTTGTAACTCTCGTACAATATACTCCAAAGCCCTTCTCGAGCTGCTGGAGAGAGCGAAGTCATGGCTTCGGTTGTAGAGCTCCAGTTTCTCGGTCCTTGCAGTGTTGAGTACCGCAAGATTTATGGCATAGCCTACTCCAACGCCCTGTTCCAATGGCTGGGTGTAAGGCCCCGAAAGCATGCATTCCTTAGGAATCCCATCCGCTGATCTCCAAACCCATGCTCTAGTTCGATCTCTTGAACTCAGAGCTTGAAGCACCCGGGTATAGAACATTTGATATTGATTCGGAAACGAAAGGAGGACGAATAGGTACAGATTCGAAAGGGTCGTTGGCGAGCAAAAGGAATCGAAGCTTACACGCCCGACACACGAATGACTCCTAGGATTCAGATCTTAGGGTTTCTCCCCGTCTAGATCCTGAGCAGTCCAGGGTTTCCTTGGTTTAGGATTTAGAGGGTTTAGGGTTTAGGGTTTAGGGTTTCCTTGCGGGTTTAGGAGTTAGGGTTTAGGGTTTAGGGTTTAGGGTTTCCTTGCGGGTTTAGGATTTAGGGCTCTAGCTGTTCTGCAGCGTCCACTCTGCATTTTCAGCCTCCAAAATGAAGTCGCAAGCGTCTTCGCGTGCGCCGTGCTGTCCTGGGATGAGAGGTCTGTGTCAAACTGGCAGTAGTGGCTCATTCCCGATGAGAAAGCGTTTCTTTACCTATGCTCAGATGAATGGAGGACAGATGAATGGAGGATTGCACAGCCCGAGGCCTTTTTTGCAGACCAGCTGAACCTCCAACTACTTGACTTTCGATGCCTGCCCATTTCCTCCATGCAAAGCCTGTGTGCAGAGGTTGCCAACTCCTACCGCTTGCAAGAGGAGTCTTCTTGAAGGGCTTCACATTCAGGGCACAAGGCTTGTAGTGAGAGCTTATGTTTAGAAGCATCGAAATTGAACATCGCGATACGGCTTCTGGGTGATAAGGTTCGGGCGGCTTGAGGCTGGAGTGCTGGACGCGCAGGAGGCAAACAGAAGTGTAGCTTTGGCGGCAAAACCACGCGCCTCGAGTCGGATATGATATCGGCTGCAGCAATACTTATAAGCATACTGAAAATATTGTGTTAAGGTATCCTATCTTATGATTCATCGTATAGGGACAACAGGGGACCACTTGTCTCCCTCTTTTTTATTCAACAGAATCCGCACTGGTAGTTAAGGGATGCTTCCGAAGCCCTGGGCAGATGCTTCTCTCTGGAACACCAATACCACGCTGCTGCGCTTCTGTAGTATGACAGCTTGTTGACCCCATGGCGCCGAGTTCGGTAATACTTTGAGTTTCGGGATTTCAATTCAATCTCACAAGGTTTAGAGCTCCTACTTAGGAAACCTCTCCACGCACACCCCAAACCCCAAAGCCATCCTGAACCCTAAGCCTAAGCCCTTAGCCCTCGAGCTCCCACCCCTACCCTGAATCTAAGCCCTAAACCCTAAACCCTGAATTTAAATTCGAAGCCCTAAACCCTGAATCTAAAGCCCTAAACCCTGAATCTAAGCCTGAAACTCTGAACCCTAAAACCTAAACCCGGTGAATCTAATTCCTAAACTTGAATTCTGAATCCTCGACCTTTCCGTCGGCTTCAGCATAAGAGGAGTGCGATATCCTGGCACTGCGGCTGGCGAAGCCACCGGGCTGAAAAAATAAATAAATAACATCGCAGAACATATATATACATATATATATATATATATACATTTGTGTGTATATATATATGTATATATGTATATAGATATACAAATATTAGTATCTAGATAAAAAGATAGATATACATAGGGGGACAACGTTGGGGGTGAAGGGCCGGTGGGTAGCTATAAAATTCTGGTTTCATACGGTTTTTTGGTCTCATAAGAAATTAGTTTAGGGTTTAGGGTTTAGGGTTTGCACTCCAAGCAAGCCCTATTCTAATGATCAACGCTCCTGTGTGACGTCCGCCGACGCTGACTTTCCACAAAATCTGCTTGAGCTCGGGCGGCATGTCAGTGCAAAGCTTGTCACAGCCATGTTCAAGCTTTGACCTAGCATTACCTACATCCCGAAGCTTGTAAACAAACGCACACACATGTGCACACACACACACGCCGAACAAGGCACAAGGGACAGAAGATCTATCTCAACGAGTTCAAAGCCGTGATGCTGGCAGCGCTCCGCTCGCTAGTCGGCCGCCGCAAATGAGAAACGAGGAATACAAACGGGTTTAGGGCTCAGGGTCTAAATACCGAAAAAGCAGATATGTTGGGTCTTAACAGTATCCACTAGATAAAGATTTCGGACCCAGACGCATGTCTCCTGTATATTCTCGCGGTCGGCCTGGATCCAGCTGAAACTGCAAAGCATAGGGACTTCAACCCTGCAGACTGAAACACGCAGATTTAAGGGCGTTGGAACAGGCAGAAAAAAGCCGACTATAACCCTAAGCCCTAAGCCATGTCTTAAAGTGCCCCCCTGCTGCCACCACTACACCAGTCTTCCGAAAGCTGCCGGTCCCCTTCTACTGAAAGGATCATGGGACTTAGTCAGTAGGGTTATAATTCGGGTAACTATACTTATAACCCCAATTTATAAGGGACTTATAACCTTACTTACTAAGTCCCATGATCCTCTAAGTAAGCCCTAAAGCCCTAAAGCCCTAAAGCCCCAAGCCCTAAACCCTAAACCCTAAACCCTAAGCCTTAAGCCCTAAGCCCTAAACCCTAAGCCCTAAAGCCCTAAAGCCCTAAAGCCCTAACGCCCTCGACCAATTTATGTTAGAAGCTCCCGGTCGTCCTTCAGCCCTCTCCTCGTGACTGAGATCCCCCAATGAACGCCACTAAAGGGCTTCAGGGGTTCAGGGGGTTTCGGGGTTTCGGGGGTTTCGGGGTTTCAGGGGTTTCAGGGGTTCAGAGTTTCGGGTTTTCGGGGTTTCAGGGGTTCAGGGTTTCGGGGTTTCCGGGGTTCAGGGTTTCGGGGTTCCGGGTTTTCGGGGTTTCAGGGGTTCGGGGGTTTCAGGGTTTCGTGTTTTCAGGGTTTCGGGGGTTCCGGGTTTCGGGGGTTCGGGGGTTCAGGGTTCAGGGTTTCAGGGTTCAGAGTTCCAGGTAACTTCTAGAAAGCGTGCTCCCAAGCACAAGGCCCTGAAGCCGCAACCCTACCCCCTGTTTACAGCATGTCGAATTCCGCTGGAGGTGCCCCGGGAGTGGAGCTCAGAGCACGAAGTGGCGTGGTGCTGGCTTTGGGAGAATGTAGCCGCATGGTGGCTTTGGGGGAAGATGATGGACCCCTAAACCCTAAACCCCTAAACCCTAAAGCCCTGAACCCCTAAACCCCTAAACCCCTAGACCCTAAACCCTACACCCTAAACCCCCAAACCCCTAAACCACTAAAGCCCTAAAGCCCTGAACCCTGAACCCCTAAGCCCTAAACCCCAGGGAGGGGAAGGGTCCCAGGGACCCACGGGTTTAGGGTGGTTACGGGCATCTGCTCAGATTGCTAAGCTTGGGTGCTGAGTGTACCCACAGGCCCTAAAGTAGTTCCTTTTTGGGGTTCATATAAGGTAACCCCAAAAAGGAGCTACTATGGGGCCTATGGGTAGCTTATGAAGACTCCCACTGTCGCACCCTGAACTTCAACACGCCCACAGCTTAGGTCTCGCTGGGAGGAGCTGGTTCCTTTACAGCCTCAAAATTCGCAACCCTCAGCTTCAAAGCTCAAGCCCCAAACCCTTACCTCCAAGAATCTTAAATTTAACCCCAATCCGTAACCTCTATACCTCCAAAACTCGTAAAAACCTCACTGAAGGGCGCCCAAACCACTTAAAAAAGCCCAGATCCCAGGAGCGGCTCCTGCGACAGACCGTCGGAAAGCCGACCGTCCAGGCAGCCAGAGAAGCCATGTTTTGTGGTTTTATAGTTTAGGGGTTTTTAGGGCCTACGGGTTTAAGGGTTTACGAGTTTAGGGTTTAAGTGTGTAGGGTTTCAAGGTTTAGTGGTTTACGAGTTTAGGGCAAAAGGGTTTAGGGGTTTAGGGTTTAGTGGTTTCTTCACGAAGCAACTTCGGGTTTAGGGCCTGGGGCCTAAAGGCGTTTTTGTCAGGGTTTTGGCCCGGCATCTAGTTTCAACGGCTTGACGGAATCTCTGTTATGTTAACATGATAGGAAATGTAGAAATAACTACTTTTGCATATATTTTGTGCATATGTATGCATGAGCGTACGTTTGTATGTATCTGTATACCTCTATGGAGATATTTGGACTCGTGCCCTGCTTACGACCGGGAGGTGCAAGGGCCTCCACCCCACGTGATTATGAACAGCCGTCCTCCCGTGATAATCCCGTACATAGGTTTAGGATTTAGGGTTTAGGGTACATAAGCAATGTACCCATATAGCTCTAAAGGCTATTGAACCCGAAATGCCTTCGAGGAAGAGTCAAGAAAAGCGTAAGAGCCCCAGACCCCCCAATAAAAACCCTAAAGCCCCAAACCGTCAACTGCAAGCCGTGAACATGAAGCCCTAAGCCCCAAGCCAAAAAACAAAACCAATAGCCATTCACCCTTCGCAGCGCCCGATCCACCGAGAGCTCTGTCGAGGCACGAAGCCTCGAGCGATTCATCCGAAGCCTCACCGACGAGGCAGCATTGAAGGTTCTGGGCTTGTAGGGTTTAGGGGTTTAGGGTTTAGGGGTTTAGGGTTTAGAGTTTTGGGGTTTAGGGCTTATAGGGCCAAGGGTTTTATGGTTCATAGGGCCAAGGGTTTTATGGCTTGTGGGGCCAAGGCTTTGCAGGCTTTTATGGTTTATACGGCCATAGAAACCCTAAACCCTAAACCCTAAACCCTATAGGGCCAAGGGTTCAGGGTTGAGGGAACACCCGCCGACCGTAGGCCGCCAGTGACTAGCCCGTAAAACAACTAAGCCGCAAAGTCCGAGATTGGCAACCCATTATAGCCTCAACACCCTACTGTCGGGGCCTACAGAATTACCAATGTGATTCTGGGGGGGTTCCTTATTCTAAATAAAGTATGATGGGCCCCAAAGCCCTATTCGAATTTGTTAAGGCCCCTATGTTAGTGAGGGGCCTTCACCTATATTGTTCCATCAATTACAGCAGAGTTTTCCCCGAAAGCCCTATTCAGCCTCTGGAGCCTGCAAAGCCCTAAAATGTTTGCTTCCCTAAAGCCCTAGCAGGGTTTAGGGTTTAGGGTTTAGGGTTTGGGCCTAGCACCGCAAAATCTAGACCCTTGAGATCACTCTTACACTGGGGGGCCACAAGGGAAAGCGAAGAAATACGCTTTATCCGGGCCTGGAGCAACTCTAAAACTTCTCTGCCCTAAACCCTGCACCCAGACTGCTAAATTAAAGTCTAAACCCTAAAGTCTAAACCCCAAACTAAACTCTAGACCTCAAACACTACACCCTAACCCACCCAAACCTAAGCCCTAAACCATTCAACCTTCTCCTCCAGGCACAGACCAAGCTCCGAAGCCAAGTCTACGAGCGGTTCTTCCAAGTAGCCCCTGCAGGCGGTCATGGGATAGGTAGCACTATTAGGGTTTAGGGTTTAGGGTTTAGGGTCTAGGGTCTAGGGTTTAGGGTTTAGGGTTTAGGGTTTAGGGATGTCGGTCATGGGATAGGTAGCATTATTAGGGGTACCCCTTAAAGGGTACCCCTTCTGAACCCTACTTTTGGCTCTCTTAAAGGGCACCTTATTGAGAGGGTCTATATCCCCAAGGGTCCCCCTAATCCTAGCTCCCAGGGATGTTTGCAGAGTTTCCTCTTTCCTAGGGCTCCAGTTGCCTAGATACATATACCTTAACCAACAAAAACCTACTTTTTTGTAGGGTCCCTAAAAATTCCATATTAGGGTTTATAATAAGAACCTACAAAAAAGTGGGTTTGGGGTTCTTAAGGTATATTATGTAGTAACCCATTGTGTAGGTTACTGGAGCCCTCGGGGGGTGGTACTCGCATCGTCAGTTTGGTGCTGTTATGAGATGTGGGTCATGTTGTGTACATTGGTTTTTGTGCGTGAATCCTAAACCTTAAACCCTAAACCCTAAACCCAAAACCAAAACCCCCTAAGTGTGTTTAGGTGTTGCGGGCTGTCGGTTTTGAAGCTTCTAGGGCCAGCAGATTGTCTGAAGGTTTGCAGCTTGGTGTACGTGGCCATGCGGGTTTCATTGCGGGACTATTGAAGGGCTAAGAGTTTAGTAGCGGGTCTGGCTTTCGGGATGTTGCCACCCCCAAAACCCTGTACACCTTGAGTGGAGGCCAGCCCCCCAATACATAGCGCGTTGGCTTGGCTGAGAGTTTGATGCGTGTCGCGAAGCGTCGTCCTGGAGGATCTGAGGTTTATAGCCACGTGTGACGAAAACCGGCACAGTAGCTTTGGACTTGTTCGCGCAGGGGTGGAAAGCTGCAGATGGTCTCTTACCCCACTAGTTGAAATCCGAAGCTTGAAAAATACACCCTAGAATGCAGGGAGGGTTGTCTGAAGTCTCCAAGGAAGCTTCCACGGAGACCCCGACCTAAACCCGCCAAAAGCTGATCTTTCTTGCAACGAGGGCCTCAATACTTCCAAAAACAGCGGCCCTTAGAAACGACCCATGTTGGGAAGCCTTCTTGAGGGCATAAAGCCGGAGGTACAGTTTCAGGCCTATTGAATGTGGGCTTTGTGTGGTCGGAGGCTAGAGATGTAATTAGGGCATGAAGCTTCGGATTTTCTTCGGTAGATCCTGCTGCATCCGTCATGACGAGGTCAGGACCATTTCAAGCAGTCCACCTCCCGCTTGCACTTCATCGCGGATAAGGTTGCCACCAGGCGGCACATGCCATCATCCACGAAAGCTCTGGACGTCAACCTGGAGGTGTTGGCTGGGATAGGCCCAGTGTCCAGTGTGAAGAGTCGCATCCTGCCTCAAGCCTGCTCAGACATCCTGGTTTAACTTTGTAAAACTGTGGAGGCAGCTGTGGTTGTTCATTGTTGTTTATCGTTACAGTGGACGCATCTTGGCATTCTAAGTTTGCTCATCAGTGGTGTTTGGCACTTCCTGTTGCAGTCCAGCTTCGCTAAAAAACGTGCCAGGCACCCCAATTCCTACATGCTAAACCCCCAAAACCCTATCAAACCTGAACCCTAACCCTGTATAGAACATATTATGGGGCCGTTTCTAGCGCCGCTTAAACCGCAGACACCCTAGTACTTAAAAGCCCTAAAAACCCTAAACCCTAAACCGTACTTTAAAGCCTTAAAAAAGCCCCCAAGCCTGAGCAAAGCCATCCGAGTTCGAGATGACATTGGAGATCTACCACGAGCCCAGGAGGATCTGCGAGGGAAAGTCGATGGTCGGGTCGCGCTGGGGTGGGTT
>CAJNDV010031165.1:38850-50842 GCA_905221635.1 Symbiodinium sp. CCMP2456 | reverse complement strand
GGTCGGTTTAGGAGTCCGACAGTTTGGGTCAGCATAGAGTCTCAGGCTTCAAGAGCTTGAAGCCTACACCAAACCCTAAACCCAAAACCCTTAGGGTTTAGGGTTTAGGGTTTAGGGTTTAGGGTATAGACCCTAAACCCTAAACCCTTAACCCTAAACTCTAAACTCTAAACTCTTAACCCTCAACTCTCCACATTCCCCCGCCCCCCTCCTTCTTAAATAAATCTAAGGCCTCGATGGAAGATCGCCTCTCCATCGAAACAGCCTTAAAGGGATACAGCGAGATCCGCAAGCCGCGTAGTTGAGGGATTAGGGTGTACCTTAAGGACCAAGAAATCCCTTAAAAGTAGGGGCCCTATACCCATATACTATGAATCCCTATAAAGTTTTTTTGAACCTTAAACCCGTTTAGTGTTAATTTCGTCCTTAAGGTAAGGGCTTGGGCAACGTTTAAAATAGCGTACTATGAAGGTTTATACGGCCTTCATCATTGAGGAATACGGGGCTGTAGCACGTTCATAAGGCTTTATCCCCAAACCCTAAACCCTAAACCCTAAACCCTGAAGCTTGATAAGTGTGCTGTAGAAGAAGCCTAATTAATTCAGTGGGGCCTGGCCTTGATCCTATCAGAATCGGAATAAGGTCTTAGGGTTTAGGGTTTAGGGTATAGGGTTTAGGGTTTATACTCTACTTCCTTACAGTAGGATTTAACCATTCAGGCCGCTACAAAAGGGCTTCGAGATGTCTTGAGTTACATAAGGGCTTTCGGGCTCAAGCATGCTCGTTCGCAAGCTACAGGTCAAGGTCTTACAGCTGCCAGGTCACGTACAGTTTTTACAAAAACGAGCTTACCCAGAGGGTCCATCTATGCTACCATGATGGAATTAGGTCCCTCAAACCATATTAAAGGTGGACTTTTGGGGCATAATTCCATAATGCTAGAATATATGGACCCTCTGGCTGAGTAGCTGGTAGATACAAATGGTTGGGAGCGAGGATTAGGGGGACCCTTGGGGATATAGACCCTCTCAATAAGGTCCCTCTTAAGAGAGCCAAAAGTAGGGTTCAGAAGGGGTACCCCTAATAGTGCTACCTAACGGTGTAGCGGAGAGCCGTAGTCTTCGTGGCCCTGCTAACATGGCTGAAAGCTTTACCAGTCAGTGTCGAAGAGGGAGGGCTAATGCGGAGATCTAGGGTTTAGGGTTTAGGTAGAGATATTCTGACAAGTATCGGTTTAGGGTTTGGGGAACGGGGTTTAGGGTTTAGGGTTTAGGTAGAGTTGTTCTGACAAGTATCGGTTTAGGGTTTAGGGTTTAGGTAGACCCAGAGAACCCAATACCCCTTAAGTACGGCAGATACCCTAAAAGTATAGGGTCCTTAATATTATGATTTAAGGTAGATCCCTTAATTAAGGGGTAGTGGATTCTCTGGGGAGTTATTCTGACAAGCATCGGTTTAGGGTTTAGGGCGGAAGGTTTAGGGTTAAAGGCTTAGGGGTTTTCCCCAGGATGGCATCAGCACAGCTACAGTCACGAGTTTGCTTTCAGGAGCCCCACTTCACAACAATCGTCGTCCCGACTGTGTTTGAAGGCACAAAGAGCATAACATCTACACATGCCATCAAAGATGGAGAGTCCTCAACGCCTAAACCCTAAACCCTAAACCCTTAACCGTGCCGTTAAATCCCAAGCCTCTGACCCCCTAAAGTAGTTGAAGGGGCCGGTGGAAAGCCATCTCGCAGACGTCATCCATGACGTCGTGTTCCTCCAACTGCTCCATGGCCTTCGCCACTAAACCCTAAGCCCCAGAATCTCTTCAAAGACAAGCAGGGTTCCGGGTTTTGGGTTTAGGTTGGGTACTGCCCCCATACAGTAACAGTCTATAATAGGGCTACTATTAAGGGCCTAATATATCCATAATATAAATATTATCCAACTGTTACCGAGTGGGGGCAGTACCCAAGGTTTAGGGCTTAGGATTTACAAGGGTTGAGTGTCTGGCCAAACTTCAGGCTTCCGCATAAACCATCTCGTCCTTAAGACTATACTGAACTTAGACCCCTAGCAAAAATTATAATTTTAGCTGCTTCTTAGGGTTTATAATAACCAAAGATTAAAAATTATTTCTAAGTACCCCTAAGAAGAGTTTGTTGGGGTCTGTGGTGGTGTTACCTTAAGGACAGGGATGACCCTTAAAAGCAGAGGTCCTATACCCATATACTATGAATCCCTATATGGTATATCACATGCCCCAAGATCCCCTTAACCCTAAACCCTAAACCCTAGACCCTAGACCCTAAACCCTAAACCCTTAAACCCTAAAACCTATATGAACCTTAAACCCTTTTGGAGTTCATGTCATCCTTGAGGTATGGGGTCTATGCAGGTCTCATGGTCTTACCCCAAGCGTCCATGTACCCAAGCAGTATATGGGAGTTTCAGAAAATTAGGGTACCTTATTTTTTTTTGGGGGGGGGTCCTTATAATAGGGATCCTATTATTTAGGGTACTATATTAGGGTCCCCTATTTTCGGAAACCCCCGTATATACTTTGGCCCCAAAGTACCTAAGTAGGGACTGGACTACGTGTAGACCACAGTATATACTATTGACACACATGGACCCTTAGGTTTATGGGCTTGCTGACTTTCTGAGGATCTTACAACTAAGGTTTATGAGCGTCTTCTGCACGTATGGCGGTTGATAAGGGTTTATGCGGTCCTTGATTCTTAAAGCTTACCACCGCTCAACAAAACACAAGCCCAACACTACTTACTGAGAATACCAGTTGGAGTTAAGAGTTTTGGGGTTTAGGGTTTAGCCTGTGGGTTGGGACTTCTGGGGTCAACAAGCTTATCTCAGAACAACTACGCGCTAGCTTCCAAAAGTCTTTTTTAAGTGTGTAAGTTTAGGGTTTAGGGTTCTAACCCTACTGCTCAGAACAGATACGACTTTCGGCTTTGCAGTCAAGTTGCGAACTGAGCTTAGAAGGTAATTACGTCCTGGAGTTTCGGGTAGCAGCTGTACGCGTCTTTTTGAAAACACTTGAGCTGCGTGGCCGGTAGAGCTTGGCTGCTCAAAGACACATCAGGGTTAGGGTTCGGGGTAATTGAATAATGATTCGGTCTTGCGACTGCCATGATGGCTACGGGTACGTGAGGTAGGAATAGTGTGTATGAGTTCGCCCAGGGCTACATCTTATGGTATAGGGAAGATTTCTCAATTGCAGGGTATTGGGTTCTCTTTGGGCAATCAAATAGAGCTTTGACAGGCACTAATATAGTTGCAGAAAGCCTTTGTTAATTTCCTGGGCATTCACAAGGCCAGCTTAGTATAGGACTTGGGGAGGTTTGCGACTGATTTGAGCAGCCTATTCTCTCTCGATGCCTCCGCTGCAGTGAAGTCGGGCCGTGAAAAGTGTGCTGGGTATTCCCTAAACCCCAAACCCTAAACCCTAAGCCCTGAAGCCGAAACTCCGCTAGGACCCTCGAAGAGGGGGCACACTCCCTTTTATTGGAGAAGGAGGCCGCAAACAAAAACCTAGGGGGACCTTGGCGACTTTCAAACACGGTTTAGGGTTTAGGGTTCCGAAAATGCTGTACCAGTAGAATCTAAGGTATAATTATATTGGCATTTTTTCGGCCGCTGGATGATCAGGGTATTCCTCGGTAAATCGTGGGCGGAGGGCCTGTGGGTCCAGGAAAACTCAGAGCCAAGTTCAAGGGTTTAGGCTTAGCAGGTTACGGGTTTAGGGCTTTGGTTAGGGGTTAAACCCTAAACCCCTAAACCCCGTTAAGCCCTATTTTTCGGAATCCATTATACCCTGCTGCGCTTTTTTTGAGGATTCCTCCAGAAAGTCCGGAAAAGCTTCGGCCACCATCCCCTAAACAAGGGTTTAGGGTTTAGGGTTTAGAGTTTCGGGTTTAGGGTTTACATTGTACAACTGCTACTGCTTGGGGTCGAGGGTTTAGGGCTTTTACGGTCAAAAAACCCCTCATTGCCCATAAATATAGGGAATATACCATGTTTCCCATAGTTTGGGGTCCTTATCTCTCTTCTTCAACAACCAGGCCCAAAAAAGATCAAACCTTCTGGGATAGACCAAATACATAAGGCCAAAAAGTTTAAAGTTCTTCCATTGGCTATCTAAGTTATAAGGTAATGGGGATTTATATCATCAACCGTAGTCTTCGAAAGAAGTGAGCTCCATGGCACCAACACTCTCTATGACTAGGGTTTCGGGTTTCGGGTTTAGGGTTTAGGTTTAGTGTTTGGGGTTTAGGGTTTAGGGTTCAGGGTTTCGGGTTTTGGGTTTAGGTCTCTATGCTAGCTTCGGGTGTAAGGCTATGCAATTTTTATTCTGTCCAACCCAACTATCGGGGTCTTTGGATACGAAAGCCATAGGACTAATGTAGTTGCCTTAACAATTACCATAGGGTTTGGGGGCCCCTTATACTATACTTATAATAAGGAACCCCGAAAAATGTATAGGTAATTATTAATCCCTAAACCCTAATTAAGGCCCCTATAGTAGGACCAATCCATGTCATGCGGTTCAGGAGCCCCGGGTTTCACAAGCGCACAGCCTTCATTCAAACTCCGCCTAAGGAGGCGCGCCGATTTCCTAGGGAAATCCCTGTGCGATGCTTCACCTCATGCGAAGTTCGGTCGTTGAGGAGGTTGAAAACCGCTGTGTCCGCCTCAACCTGCAGCTCGGCGAAATGCGACGTCAAGCTTTGGGGTTTCGGGGTTCGGGCTTAGGGGGTTTAGGGGTTTAGGGGTTTGGGGGTTTAGGGGTTTTCGGGTCTAGGGGTTTAGGGTTTAGGGTTCAGGGTGTTAGGGGTTTAGGGTTTAGGGGTTTAGGGCTTAGGGTTTAGGGGTTTTAGGGTTGAGGGTGTTGGCCTTTTGGGGTGTCGTTTCCGGCTTGGGCAGGGTTTGCAGCTTTGTCTGCAGGACGAACCAACCATGAGCCCTACCTACGCCCTGCACTGAACTGGAGGAATACCGCGCGCTCTCTGCTCTCAACCCGAGCCCCTAAACACCGCGCCCCGCACAGAACCCTTGTAGTTCCACCCTTATTGGAAGCCTCAAACGGTGGGATGAAGGTAGGTAGGATAAAGGATCCCTTATCTGCTGTGGGTGGGTGAGTAGGTAGGTAGGTAGGTAGGTAGGTAGGTAGGTAGGTAGGTAGGTAGGTAGGTAGGTAGGTAGGTAGGTAGGTAGGTAGGTAGGCAGGTAGGTAGGATTCCCCATAGGCCCCATCGTAGTTCCTTTTTGGGGTTCATATTTAAAATCCTATAAGGTAATGCCAAAAAAGGAACTACTACGGAGCCTATGGGTAAGGATCCCTTTTATAAGGACTCGTAGTTTGGGATTACCCCACCTACATTTATCCCAGCCTTGCAAGCCTTGGACCTAAGTGGTACCAACATCTTTTCACGACGAGGTGCCAAGTCAATAGCTCGGAGGCTGTAGTCGTTCCGCAGCTCGGGGTTTGCCTTTTGGTTTAGGGTTTTAGGGTTTAGGGCTTCATTTCTGTACTTGTCTCTTAGGGGCTCTTTTCCAGCCGCCTGGGCTCAAGCTTGTAGAGTTTGAGGGTTGTGGGCTTTGCGTTTGGAGTTTCCGGCATTTGGAGGGGCGGTCTGGGTTTGGAGAGATCGGTGGGGGCAGGTGCTGTAGCCATTGATACCACTACGGCACTCACCTTAACAGACATGATCATTGCTTTTGTTTCACTTAACCGGATTCTTCGATGGTTTTAGACCCGAAACCCTAAACCAGAATGTATGAACCCTACTGGGAAATGGACACCAACCCTCAATGCTTTGCAACGCAGGCTTAGGGTTTGGGGGTTTACGGTTGAGGGTTTAAGGGTTTAGGGTTTAGGGTTTAGGGGTTAGGGTTTAGGGGTTTAGGGTTTAGGGGTTTAGGGTTTTCTGAAAACCTACAAGATACTATACCGGAGCTGCACAACTGGCTTTGCCCTCTAATGCCTCTGAGCAATTTTCAAAATCCTCGTAAGGTGAACAAGTGGAAGTTTGTAAAAGAACCCAGCGGCCTACCTAGCTCATGATGAAGCCTATATAGGGTTCAGGGTTTCGGGTTCGGGCCTAAGCGCTAAATACAAGCCTTTTACAAAGACATATAATACACCTAAACCCTAAACCCTAAACCCTAAACCCCTAAACCCTAAACCCTAAACCCTAAACCCTAAAACCCTAAACCCTAAACCCTAAACCTTAAACCCTATAAACCCTAAACCCCAAACCAATATAATACCACAGGTCGAACACTTCGCCGGCCTTCATCTGCAGCAGGACCTGCACGGTCTCCGCATGGCCTGCGCAGGTGAAAGCCCTTTTAGCCCTGCTCCTTTAAGGGTTTAGGGTTTAGGGTTTAGGGCTTACCTTGGGGACCAAATGGCCCTTATAAGTAGGGGCCCTATACCCTTATACTATGAATCCCCAAATGGTATATTAACCTTAAATCCTTTTCGGGACCCACCAAAACCTACTTTTTGGTAGGGTCCCTATAAATTCCATATTGGGGTTAAAAATAGGAACCTACAAACAAGTAGGGTTTGGTAGTTTAAGGTACCTGAACCTCCAATGAACCTAGTCTTTGTAGAGTTCACGGTTTTGACCTAAACCCTAAACCCTAAACCCCTAAACCCTAAACCCCTCAACCCCTAAACCCGAAATTCAATGGGGGGTTTCCGAAAACAGAACAGGGGACCCTAATATAGTACCCTAAGTAGCAGGATCCTTAGCACAAGGACCCCCAAAGAAGGGTACCCCGTCTTTTCGGAATCTTCCCAAAGAAGTACTTGCCACGCTTCAAAAGAATAGGATTAGGGTTTAGGGTTTAGGGTTTAGGGTTTAGGGTTTAAGAATAGGAAGCCCAAACCACACAAAAGACACCCCCCCCAAGACTTGAAGCCGGCAACCCCAATTACTAAACTCCGCAAACCCGACAGCTCAAAATCCTAGTTTCTACTTACTTCCCCAATAAGCCCGGGAAATAAACGGTTAGACTTTCAGATTACTACTAAAGTATAAGAACCCAAAAAGTTTAAAGGTTGGGTATTGGGGAACTAAACCCTAAACCCTAAAGCCCCTAAGCCCTAATTATAACACCCCACGAGCTCGCACCGGGGGCGCCTTCCTCAGCAGCTATGTGCAGCGGGGTATTTCCATCCGGAGCGCTCCTGCTACTCGAGACCCTGAGCTACGGGGTTGAGGGTTTAGGGTTCAGGGGTTTAGGGTTCAGGGGTTTGGGGTTTAGGCGTTTAGGGTTTAGGGGTTTAGGGTTTGGGTTTTTGGTTTAGGGGTGTTTACAAGCTGTTCGAAGCACCAGCACAAGTTTTCTGAATAACCCCTTCGAGTTTCATTTTTATTGTCGTAAAAGCAAAAATCCCTGTGAATGCTAAAGGTATATATGTGTTTATCATTATGAGCCTTATAACCCTGCAAAGAATCCGGTTCTGAGCCCTTGATTGTAGCGTAAAAGATTAACAAGTCAAGCCCGAAAACTGAAACTTTGAAATTCTTTCAGAAGCCCTTAACTTATTTAACAGCCGTTCATCCACAATCCTTTAACCCGAATCCCTACACCTGTTAAACTCTTCATCACGGGGGTCTCAATTATATACGCACAGTCAAACGGTTAAGTGGTGTATCCCTAAACCCTGAAGCCTAAACCGTCTACGAAAAAATGTGCCGCAGGAACCTTCCAGGAGTATTGGCAATTGCTTGGCACGCTCTTACGCAGGAGTAGGATGCTTGATAATTTCGGTGTAAACTATACTATACATGCAATAAATAAACCCTAAACCCTAAACCCTAAACCCTAAACCCTAAACCCTAAACCCTAAACCCTAAACCCTAAACCTGTCGGGAGCCCTTCTGGGTAAACGACGGAACAATACATGCAATAAGGAACCTCGGGGAAAAAAAACCCTTGATGGCAATGAAGCCCATCCCTGAATCTTAACTCTCTAAGACCCTAAACCCATCTACTGCAAACCCGAAAGTCCTAATATATAGGGGCCTTAATGTTCGAATAGGTTTTTGGGGGTATGTTTTTCTGTAGCCCCTATATTAAAGCCTGAAGCCCCTCATTAAGGACCCCAATCTGGGGTTTCGGAGTGGGAGCACTATACTTTAAGGCTCTTTATTACCTTGTTAAAATTATAACTTTTAGTACTCCTCATATCAAAAAAAGGCTACTCCTAAAAGTGATAAAGCTATAAAGTGACTGTAAAGTTCAACCAAGTATAATCTAGGGTCCTTAGTAAGTAGAAGCAGGGGTTTTGGGGGGTTCCTTATTATAGTTACCGTATAATATCCCCAAAACCCTAATGTGATAGAGCCCTATAATCTAGGGGCCTTAGTAAGTAGAAGCGGGGTTTTTGGGGGGTTCCTTATTGTAGTTGGGTAGTTGTCAAAATTATGGTCCCTTTTTGGGTCCTTATTATAATACGGCACCTATTATTCAGGGTACCCCAAGGGACCATAATTTTGACAACTACCCAGTTATCGTATAATATCCCCCAAAACCCTATTCTAATTATGAAGGCCAACCCTAAACCCTAAACCCTAAACCCTAAACCCTAAACCACTATGTGATAGAGCTCCGGCTGTTCACTGCGCGGGGGAAATCGGCAAGGAGTCCGCGGCATTCGGCGGCTTCCTTAGGATTTGAGGATTACTTTAGATGTTTTAATTACAGGGTTAAGTTTAGGGGTTTTAGGATTTTAGGACTGTAAGAGATGTTGAAGTTTCAAGGCTTTTGTGTGTTATCTTGAAATGGACAGGGCTTGCAGGACGGGTTTTTGTTTTACATGGAAGCCGCAGAGTTGTGTGCCCTCTGGGACCTCTTAAAGAAAGCAGGTAGATTCCAAACCCTAACATGCTACAACCCTCAACCCTAAGCCATAAACCCTAAACCCTTAACCCTGAACCCTAAACCCTAAACCCTGAACCTTAAACCCTAAACCCCAAACCAGCTGATAATGTAAAACGAAATTCTTGACGTGGGATGAGGGCTCAGGAACCACATGGGTAGTTCTCTAAATTAGGGTCCCTTTAAGGGTCCTTCTTAGAAGGGTGCCGTACTATCATGTTGGGGACCTTAACAGCCACCCTAGTGTAGAGAACTACCCACATGCCTGAACAAGAACGATCCCCAAAGTTCTGACTTGCAAGGACATGCCTCACTGCAAATCTAAAACCCCAAACCCTAAACCCCTCAACCCCTGGACCCTAAACCCTAAACCTTAAACCCTAAACCCTAAACCTTAAACCCTAAACCCTAGAACTTGGCCAGTGCTTCGCAGGTCACCATCGGCTCTAGGTGATACAAAACCCTAAACTCCTTCTAGGACCCACGGTTTAGGGTTTAGGGTTTAGGATTTACGATTTAGGGGTTTAGGGTTTAGGGGTTAGGATTTAGGGGTTTAGGGTTTAGGGTTTGGGTTTTAGGGTTTAATTCTAGGACCCCTGATTATTGGGCCCTCTGCACCCCTAGAGTTTGGCGCCGAGAAGCCCCCCGTTCGGCACTCTTGAAGAGCTTCTCCTATCGCACAGGGGAGTAGGTCAAAGTGGGCGTTTAGGGTGTAGCGGTTTAGGGTTTAGGACTTCTAGGGTTTAGGGCTGATGGATTTAAGGCTTTACTCGGGTTTAGGGTGTTTTGGATAGTAATGACATAGCTTGCCTAAACCCTAAACCCTAAACTCTAAACCCTTGGTGTGTCACAGGAGGATCGGATCTCGGAGGAGGATCTCATCGTTTAACGCTTGGGCCCGAAGACGAAGGTAGACGAAGGGGTTTAGGGTTTAGGGTTTAGGGGTTTAGGGTTTAGGGGTTTAGGGGTTTAGGGTTTAGGGGTTAAGGGTTTAGGGTTTAGGGTTTAGGAATCTCGGTTGTGACACGTGACCCTTAACCCTGAACCGAGCGCAAACACATGGAGCTGTACTCGAAATGCCAAATCCCACGCCAGTCCTTCAGCTCTTCTGTCAGCTGCTGTTTGTCTGTATCTGTCATGCCTTAGAGCAGTAATAAATGGAATAAGGGGTTGGGGTATGATACAATATAGTACTTGTATAGTGTATGCACAAGGAACTCTAACGCATCGTCTTAGCTAATTATATATGGGCAGCACTAGCAAAAACATTACCCTAAACCCTAAACCCTAAACCCTAACGGAAGCAGCACAGGCAATGTAAGGCTGTCAGGTCATGAGAATTTAGTACGGCTAGCACGAATGCCGACACTACAAGTAGCAGAGGCAATACTGCCACATATCCAGCAAGCTATACAGGAAACACCTATATGTGTATTTATGTGTGTGTGTGTATATATACATATATATATATACATATTCACATATACACATATACATACATAGATATGAATATATATATATATATACATATATGTATATTACATGCATATATAAGAGCCCTGATACTTGGAATAGGGCTTGCCAAAAAAACTCTGAACCCTAAGCCCGTTTAGGATTTAGGGTTTGGAGCTCATAACCTTAAGGCCTAAACGCTTGAGTACCAAAGCCCCTGACTTTCCGAAAGGGCCCACATGGATGGTTGTCAAAATTATGGTCCCTTTTTGGGTCCTTATTATAATACGGCACCTATTATTTGGGGTACCCCAAAAGGGACCGTAATTTTGACAACCACCCACATGTTCATGTTGACAGCCTCTGCTTTGTGTCTACAGTCCCTCAGTAGGCCCTAGCTAAGACCATACGGCATGAGTCCATGCTACGTAGGGTTTAGGGTTTAGGGTCATGGGCCCGTACGGTTTGCCAGTAGCCTGCTAGATGCGATTAAACTTGGCAAATAGAAGTACCATAGCTTGCATTTTCGAAGATAATCATCTGCACCCTAAACCCTAAACCCTAAACGAATAACCCACCGATACTCTGCTTTCTTTCGCCCCCAACCCCAAACCTTGACTTTGAACTCTGACTCAAAACTTCCAAACCCTAAACCCTAAACCCAAAACTCCCCGTCCCTAAGTTCCTTTTTCCCAAAGGCTCCATGTACCTTTATAGTAGATACTTAGGCCTTAAAGTGCCTATATAGGGACCCCTTGAAGGCCTAAGTATCGACTATAAAGGTACATGGAGCCTTTGGGTTTGTTCCAAGGACGCTTACGAAAGGCGCCAAGCTGCATAGGGAACAGGTGCTGCCCATCGCAGCTCTTCGGAACGATCGGCTACCGTTTTGGGTAGTTTTCTAAACTATCGTCCCTTTGAGGGTCCTTTTTCTAAGGGTGCCGTACTACATACTGGGTACCTATAAAAACCCCAAACCCTAAACCCTGAAACCTAAACCCCTAAACCCTAAACCCTAAACCCCAAACCCTAAACCCTAAACCTAATTTAGAGAACTACCCTTTTGAGAGAACGAAGAGGGGCACACGGGGTCAGGGTTTAGGGTGGGACGATGGTGGGATAGTACTTGAGGAGCTATGGCTCTGCAGAGCAGCTAGGGTTTAGGGTTTAGGGTTTAGGGTTTTTTTTAG
Source organism: Symbiodinium sp. CCMP2456 (assembly GCA_905221635.1). Taxonomy (NCBI): domain Eukaryota; class Dinophyceae; order Suessiales; family Symbiodiniaceae; genus Symbiodinium; species Symbiodinium sp. CCMP2456. The sequence continues at coordinate 39,297 of CAJNDV010031165.1, read as the reverse complement.
GGTTTAGGGTTTAGGGTTTAGCAAACGGCTGCAGGACGCTGATATCGAATGTACAGTACTTGTCTGTTTCACTTGTTGGTCCCTATCCCAAGACTACCTCATTACCAAACCCAAAAACCCCTAAAACCTGTTACACACCTAAACCCCGATAACGCTGAAGAGATGGTCGACACAGCACCAAACTCTACAGTTCAAACATAGTTCCTTCCTTGCTCTGTCCAAGCTCTCTTCCTTGGTCACAACAGCTGCGGTGCCCAGGGCATTCCATAGGAAGGCATGAATTCGGGCTTAAGGTTCAGGGTTTAAGGTTGGAGGGTGTAGGAGTTGAGGGTTTTGGGTTTAGGATGAACCCAAAGCCCTAAGCCCTAAGCCCTAAACCCTAAACCCTAAACCCTAAACCCTAAACCCTAAACCCTACACCCTAAACCCGAATCCCAAAGCCCTAAA
>CAJNDV010031165.1:13420-24472 GCA_905221635.1 Symbiodinium sp. CCMP2456 | reverse complement strand
CTTATAGGGTTTAGGGTTTATAGGGCTTATGCGGTTTTAGGGTTTAGGGTTTTAGGGTTTAGGGTTTTAGGGTTGAGGGTTTTAGGGTTGAGGGATCCTTGATATGATCATATGCGACATGATGGAAAGTAAGGGAGAAGCACCTGCACCGCGGCTGCCGTTTGCATGGAACGGCTGCACGCGAAAAGTGCTTGGCGGTACCTTGGAACGACCGGAAAAATTGCGCACGCCGAGTCATGTAGGTTTGCAGGCTAGCCTAGAGAGGCAGGCTTGGTTGACGGGTGGGTGGACCCTAACCCTAAACCCCTAAGCCCCAAGTCCTTCAGCCCCTAAACCCTAAACCTGAAACCCTCATCCCCCGACCCGTCAAGAGGATCACGTGGTTATGTCGAAGCGTGGTTCCCTTCACGGCACTTCAGATTGTTACTTTCATGTGGTACAGTTCAGGGGGAGATACCAGGTATGGCCTGCAATTCGACACGTTCACAAAGTTGCGCCTAACAAGTTTGTTTTATTTTCTGCAACAGCTTCGTTATCGGGGGGCAATAGGAATCCGAAACCGTCAAACCTAAACCGTGCATCGTGTCCTGCGGTTCTCGAGCTTTTGCTCTACTCTGCACGCATCGCACTTGAGGTTTTTGGTTCAGGGCCTGTTTTCTGGGCTTTCTTGTGCAGGAATCTAATTAATAAGGAAGCCCCATCGTTTATAACAGATCCCTATTCTAGTAACTTAAACTAAGTTCCCTCAGAAGAGCCCCGTATCTTGGCGCCGCACGGAAACAGTAAAGCCGTCTCCGCTTCTGACAAAACCTGCGCAGAGCGCTAGGATCAGGGAAGGCTTCTTCGTTCAGGGCTTAGGGACTAAAAATTACCTTAAGAACCCAAAACCCACTTTTTTGTAAGTTCTTGTTATACACCCTAATATGGGATTTACAGGGACCCTACAAAAAAGTAGGTTTTAGGTTCTTAAGGTACGGATTGGGGTAGTTCTCTAAATCAGGGTTCCCCCCCTTTGGGTTCTTCTGATCAGGGTGCCGTGCTACTTCGGGTCGGGGTGTTAAGGGGCCAGGGGTTCAATCGATTTAGGGTTTAGGGTTTAGGGTTCATTTTGAGATACCATAACAGGGATCGATAATGAATAATATGGTTTCCTCAATATTAATGTAGTAAGTTAAACTAAACTCCTTAACAAGCACCCAGACAAATATAGGGGCCTTAATAATTAGAAATTGGTTTTGGGGGCCCATTATTCTACAAGTATAAAAAGGAAACCCCAAAATAATATTGAACCCTAAACCCTAAACCTTAGGCCCTAAACCCCAAGCCTTAAACCCTTAGGCCCCTACATTACCCCTTTGGGGGTTGACTTCTGAGCTTCAAGGGCAGGGCACAGGTGGGGATCACAGCTCAGGCTTGTCGCTTTGGGTGTACAGCTATAGGGTTTAGGGTTTAGGCTTTTAGGGTTTAGGGTTTTAGGGTTTTAGGGTTTAGGGTTTTTGGGTTCAGGGTTTAGGGGTTAAGGGTGTAGGTACTGCTCGACGCGTCACAGGGGTGGTCTCCAAACTGGCTTCACCCCTAGACCCCGCTTATCGCAAGCGCACCCGAAACCGTAAGGCGTAGACCGTAAACCCCTAAACCCAAGAAGTGCTTATAACTCTGCACCACCCTAATACCTAAACTCTAAACCCTAAATCCCAAAACCCAAACCCTAAAACCTGATTAATATAGGGGCATGAATATCTAATTAGAACAAGGTTTGGGGGTGTATTATCTATAGTTATAATAAGGAACCCCCCAAAACCCTATTCGAATTATTAAGGTCCCTACAGTAGGAAACCTAGTGGCTCTCCAGATGAAGTTGCTCAGACCTGCAAGTGTAGTTCCCCTTCTTATCTAACAGGTTTACAGGCTAAGGTTTAGGGTGTTAGGGTGTTAGGGTTTAGGGTTCAGGAATTCGGGTTAAGGGACCAAAACCTACTTTGCTGTAGGCTCTTATTATAAATCCTAACATGGAGTTTATACGGGCCCTACAAAAAGTAGGTTCTTGTGGGTTGAGGTAAGGCCTGGACTGTAATTCCCTTCTGTGGTTTCACTTCCACAGGTTCCTAACTCTGATACTAAGCCCTGAAACGGTTCCTAACTAACATACCACCCGAACCCAGAGAACCCAATACCCCTTAATTAAGGAATATACCAATTAGGACTCCTACAATAATTTAAGGTATATTCCTAAACCCTAAACCCTAACACCTTATAGATCCCTTTAAGGCCCGTATAATTTAAGGTATATTCTTTAATTAACGGGTATTGGGATCTCTGGAAGGCTCCTAAGAGGGTCTTGGGCTTCCTTGGGGAGGGTTTCGGCTTTGGGGGGCTAGGGCTTAGGGGGTTTAGGGTTTAGGGTTTAGAGTTTAGGGGGTTTAGGGTTTAGGGTTTAGGGGCTAGGGTTTGGGGCCTCCCTACAAGGGTCCAGGAGCCTTTGGGCAATACGGCAATACACCAAACCCTCAAACGGTTCAAAACTAATCGAACAAGCCCAAAGAAGGTTCCTAACCACTATGCTAAACCTCAAAAAAAGTTCCTAACCAGTATACTAAACCCTAAACCCTAAACCCTCTAAAAGCCACAATTCCTGGCCCAGGTATGTATTGAAGACCTGGTTGCCCCCTTCACGATTTAATGGAGGGGCCTTAATCCTTAGAATAGGGTCTTGGGCTCCTGTGTAGCACTGTTATCATAAGGATCCCTAACAGAAATATTGGTAATCATTTAGACTTCTATATTTAAAGGCTTAGCGCTTCGGGTCGGGAAGTCGTGCTCTTTTTTCTATAAAGCCTTGTACTATGCCAGGCTTGTAGAGGGTGGGTGTTGAGCTGCGCAAGGAAGCAATCGCCAACACTCAACTTCAACACCAGCATCATCATCTAAACCTAAGTCCTAAACCCTAAGCCCTAAACCCTAAACCCTAAACCCTAAACCCTAAACCCAAAGCCCTAAACCCTACACGTTACACCCTACCCCCCTTAACCCTAACAGCGTGGTTACAACTTCCGTCCTCCACAACCCTAAACCCCTAAACCCCTAAACCCCTAAACCCCTAAAGCCCTAAACCGTAAACCCTAAACCTTAAACGCTAAACCCCTAAAACCCAAACCCTAAACCCTAAACCCCTAAACCCCTAAACCCTAAACCCTAAACCCTAAACCCTAAACCCTAAACCCTAAACCCTAAACCCTATAGCCTAAACCCTAACATCATCGCTCCTACGGTAGCTCCTCTTCACCCGGGTACGGCCATGGTCTAACTCATCAGCAGCCGTCAACAGCATGAACGGTTTAGGGGTTGAGGGTTATCTCTTTTTGGGGGTTTTAGGGTGTGTATATATATATATATATATATATGGGGTTTGGGGTTTAGGGTTTTAGGGTTGAGGATTTAGGGTCGAGGGTTTTAGGGTGTTAGGGTTTAGGGTGTTAGGGTGCTAGGATTTACGGTTTTAGGGTTTAGGGTTTACGGTTTTAGGGTGTTAGGGTTTAGGGAGACCCTATAATAACCGAAGCATCAGCACAGAAGACAAGGGACCCAAAGTCTCCGCAATTTATCTTTCAACCTTATCAGACTTCTAGACGGTTTAGGGTTTAGGGCGCTTCTAGAGAGGGAGAGTACTCTAGGGGCCTAAACAGTTAGAATAGGGTTTGGGTGGAGGGGTCCTCAAAAGAATTATAGTATAATACACCCCAAACCCCTATTCTAATCATTAAGGCCCCTACAGTAACAGAGGGCTCTGAATCAGCTCGCAACATCATCGTCATCCCATCCTTTACGCAAGTGCAGCCTTTTGCTCCGAAACCGCGCCAAGTGCTTACTAGGACAGTCTTCCCAGACAAGTTCGCACATGGGGAATACTCATAAGACAGCCCTCTATGATATCCGTCATGTTGCTGGTGATGTCTATCTTGTTGCGCAGCTGGGTGATGTCTGCCTTACGACACAACACCTGTATTGTGTCCCACTTCATCCACTTCACGACACCACAGTCCAAGTTTCGCGGCATCGGAAAAAGGATTGATGCTGCTAATGCGACTACTGCTACGACTACCACGACGACTACTCACTACCAATGCTGCTCCGACGACTGCTCCTGCCAATGCTATTGCTACCACTGTTGCTTCTGCCAATAAAGAGGCTGCAGAGAATCACGACTAAGCAGCGATAAAGCACCAGACTGCAAAGCTGCTAAAGATACCTTAAACCCCTAAACCCCTAAAACCCTAAACCCCTAAAGCCCTAAAATCCTAAACTCCTAAACGCCTAAACGCCTAAACCCTAAACCCCTAAACCCTAACGCCTAAACCTCTAAACCCCTAAAGCCCTAAACCCAAACCCCTAAACCCCTAACCCCTAAAACCCTAAAGCCCAAAACCCCTAAACCCCTAAAACCCTAAACCCTAAAATCCTAAAATCCTAAACCCTAAAGATGCCGCAAGTAACGGCCATACTCGCAACCTGAGTTAAGGGTGCGGATGCTGTGCTGGAACCTCGATGATGTGGGGGTTTCCGAGAATAGGGGACCCTACTATAGTATCCTAAATAATAGGATCCTTATTATAAGGACCCCCAAAATGGGTTCCCTGAACCCTAAACCCTAAACCCTAAACCCTAGTTTTCGGAAACTCCCATGTGAGACCGGAACCTCAGGCATGCCGTCTTAGGGTTTGGCTTATAGGGTTTATTAGGGTTTATTAGGGATTTTTGGGTTTTCAGGGTCTTGGGGTTTAGGGTTTAGGGTTTAGGGCCCCAGAGTTGTGGGTGAAAAGAAGAAGCACCTATGCTTAGACGTCTCTCTATCTGACAAGCTCTGGCTTTCCGGACATTGAACGACATGTAGCATGTTGTGTCCAGCGGCGTGGGTTTTGATGTGGAACATGAAGGTTTGGGACCCGACATCAAGCATAAACGTACTTGCGCACTAAGCCAGGGAAATAAAATGTTAAACTTTCAAGTTATTACTAAGTTATAAGAACACAAAAAGCTCAACAGTTTGGGTATTGGAGGACTAAGTAAATGAAGTTTATCCTGCTAGGCAGCCTCTTAGTCAGGAGTGATCCCTTCTTTGGGGACCTTCGTAGTGAGACGCGACCAACTACAGAGACACTCCGTTCATTCTGAATGCCTCTTGATGCAGGGCCTTGGCGCGGGAGAGAGAGTCACGAAAACAGACGCTGTGCGCAAAACTGGGCTCTTGGGAAGGAGCATAGTCCAGGCTACTTTACAACAGTAAGCAACCATTCTAGAAACCCTGAAGCCGACTGACCCTATTATGGTAACTGTACGTGGGACAAGTTACATCTTCGAGACCACCCAGAGACACCACAGACGTCATCCCAGGCTCGCACGCAAGACACAGAAACCAGAACCTTCGGTTGAGACTGTGCTGGCTCATGTTGTAACCTAAGGGTCCAAGTACCAGATAATCATAGACTCTCCCAAATAGTAACCTACATAACTACTATCCGAAACCTAGGTACCTGATTATTGGGTGCTTTGGACCCTTGGGGGAAATCCCTGTGAGTCCAGAAATCTTACTACGTTTGGGGTCTAGGGTCGGCAAGCGCACGAAGTGCGACACGGTTGAACCAGTTCACATGGATAGTTGTCAAAATTATGGTCCCCTTTGGGGTACCCTAGATAATAGGTGCCGTATTATAATAGGGACCCAAAAAGGGACCATAATTTTGACAACCACCCACATAGAAGATGCTTTCATCTCGTTTTGTGTCCTACATCTATGATCTGGATCGTTAACCAACGCTCCACATCTCATGACCAGATTGAGATTGAGGGATGGCTCCACGTGCATCCTTACATAGTGTCTCGCAGGACTGCCACAGACTTGCCCTAAACCCTAAAACCCCACACCCTAAACCTTAAACACCCTAAAACCTAACACCTTAAGCCCTAAACCCTAAACCCTCGACGAGAAGATTTGGAAACTGAATCCCCGGTGTTGCGAGTAGTTTTGTGGAGCTTTGACAGCAGGAGAAGGTCTTTGCCGTTATGACAAGTCCCGTGCCTATGTTCTTATCAATTATGACATTTACGAAAACCGTCTACATATACTGCAGCATATACATGTGCATACAGTATGCATACATACATACATACATACATACATACATACATACGTACATAGATACATACATAGATACATACATAGATACATATACATATACACATATATATATACACACATATATATATATATATGTAGGAACAGTCTGAAACAAAAAACGAAGCCAGCACCGACACGCCATTTCTCCTCTGCAAAGAACCATGATGGAACGATGGCCAGGAGATCCGCATTATTGGGGGCCTCGAAAGGTGGGATAAAGGTAGGTAGGATTTAGGATCCCTTCCATGACCAGGTTCCTGAGTGACCCCTACAGAATAAGGGTACCCTTTTTCCTGTTATTCAGTTTTAATCAGGGAGCCCTACAATAAAGAAGGAACAAAAGGGTACTACTCAGGAACCCAGATGAGGACTGTTATTTGAGATTGCCCCACCTACCTTCGTCCCACGTTCGGAGACCTTTGACGTTAACGTCACAATCTCTGGTCGCGGCGATAGGAACTTGTGGAACTTTGGGCTGCAATTCTTCAGGGCTTTGTCTGAGGGTCCACATTTAGGGTTTCGGGCTGAGGGTTTCGGGTTTAGGGTTTAGGGTTTGGGGTTTAGGGCCTAGGGTTGCGGTTCGGAAAGCATGTTATGCAGGTTAGTACTTGATCGTGACGTGCTGGGATCTCTAGATTTAGCACCCTGTGGTTTTACAAGAACGAGGCTACACTCTGTATCAGTGCAAAATGTATTGACAACCTAAGGAATGATACTTGGCCGTGGTATCCATGTACTACAAACTTTGGCCAAGGGTCAGCATGTACCATATATATATATATATACACACTCCTATACGTATTGGACATGAACCATTGCCCCCTATTACAAACATCTATATGCTTAGAAAGCCTTTTACAATCCGTTTCAAGACCATGCGCATATATATATATATATGTACGTATGTATGTATGTATGTATGTATGTATGTATGTATGTATGTATGTATGCATGTATGTATATCTATACATAGAGTTGTTTTTATGTATACATATATATATATATATAGAGGTACGTGCAATTACTTACAATTTAGTGTGCATTTGGAAACACACAACAGGTTCAGGAAGTTTAAGCACTCAGGTGAACCCTAAATTTTCTTGAACCCTACGCCGTCAGGTTCTGGCGACTGACCCAAACCCCCCCACGCCACCCAGAGCTTGTTCACCAAAGATCGCGACAATCATGCAAGTAGTTTAGGGTAAAGGGTTTAGGGTTAAAGTACCCGGAGACCCCCCAAACACCTTAACTTCTTCGACTGTCTTCCTGAAAAATCGCAAATCCAAGATACTTCGTGAACTACAGAGCTTGGTCGCCTCAGGCAGTATGTCGCAAGCATGCAAAGACAAGGGACGTAGTACAGGGGCCTAATAAGTTAGACTGTTAGGATGGCCCACTTTACGAGTTCCTTGAAAGGGCTCTGAAACCGGCTACTTTGATGCGATCTATTGGGCCGTAATATATTGGGCCGTAATGAACTAGACGCGGGTTTTGGGGCATGTCATGTCGAAGTTGCATAGGGGCTATAAGGGAATCATGCTATCATCTCGGGTTTGGAGTCTGATCCAAAAGTTTAGGGGCTATAGGGGAGTAATGCTACTAATCATCAAATCCTCAGGGTTTAGGGTGTAGGGTATAGGGGCTCGAATGTAAGGGTATATTGCTACTAACCTAAGCCTCTAAACCCTAAACCCTAAACCCTAAACCCTAAACCCTAAACCCTAAACCCTAACCCTAAACCCTAAACCCTAAACCCTAAACCCTAAACCCGCAACCCTCTATGTTATGGGAGGGCCTCAGTTGAAAGATGCGGGGAGCTCGCATCTCTCCACCACGTTGGCTGTGCCACACCGGCCGGATTCTCAGATCGGGGACCCATACAAGGGACTCTAATTTAGAGGACTACAGGTTTAGGGTTTAGGGTTTAGGGTTTAGGGTTTAGGGCATACCTTAAGAACCCAAAACCTACTTTTTTGTAGGGTCCCTATAAATCCCAGAATAGGGTTTATAATGAGAACCTACAAAAAAAGTGGGTTTTGGGTTCTTAAGGTAGATCCAATGGCAGGCATAAGCCCTACTCGCAGTCCCCATACCCTTTACAGCCCTTGCAAAACCTGCCGAAACCCTATCAAAACCCGTTGTGGGTGACATCCTCTTGGAACAGCACGGGTAAGAGCACCAGCCAAATCGTGAAAGCCAGGACCATGCATGGACTTGCAAAAGGGTTGTAGGAAACTTCGAACCTATAATGAGGCCCAGCACCCTAAACCCTAAACCCAAACTCAAAACTCTGAACCCCTAAATCCCAGAACCCTATCCCTCCGTCTCACAGACCTAAACCGGTGAAGTCCAGGCAGGTACGGCCAAACGAAGTTTCACGGCCTCTGACTCATGCTGGCATCGCTCCTCCTGGAAATTGGCTGGGGTTTACCTAGACCTCCCAACTACCCTCTATTATTTATGCCACAAATACCCCTAAACCCTAAATCCTAAACCTTAAACCCTGAACCCCTAAACCCCTAAACCCTAAACCCTAAACCTTGGACAAATACCGGCTGTTACGGACCATAAGGGCTCTTTAAGGGGCACTCGGGCCGGGGTTTGGGAACGGTTTGGGGTAGGCGTGTTAGGTTTGAGGGTTTACGGTTTAGGGTCTAGGGCGTGTGGCAGGCCCAGTTATCACTGTGTTCGGTTGCTGTGTTTGCCAGACAACACCCTCTACACAAAGTGTATGTAGAACATAACCCTGCATCTTAGATGCTTTAAACCTAGTCGTAGCTTAGTTTCCCAGTATCCACTGAACAACATGGTACCCGTTTTCATACTCAGTTTTGAAAACGGAAGCCCAAAGCCTAAACCCTAAACATGCCAGAAAAAGCAAACGGCAAAAGGGATACTACCCCAACTTGTCGACCCATCCCAAAACTCTGAGCCCTCACCCCATCCTCCCAGCACGCCACACCCTCTTCTGCTGGGGCTTCGTGTCGCAGACGTGCCTTTCCACGCTGGTATCCGCCACCTGCGGATCTTTGATTCGGGTTTTGGGCTAAGGGGTTTAGGGCTTAGGGCCAAGGGTTTAATGTAGGGCCTTCATAATTAGAATAGGTTTTTGGGCTCCTTTGCAGTGTCATTATAATTAGGAGTCCTAAGTAACAACATAAGTAATTAAACCCTAAACCCTGAACCCTAAACCCTAAACCCCTAAACCCTACACCCTTAACCCTATAAAAACTCGTGATCCACACGGATTGGGGGCTGAGGGTTCCTGTATCTGGTTACCCCATTAGGGTTTAGGGTTTAGGGTCCTTTTACAAGGGTGCCGTATTATTGTGGGGACCTGAAGAGGGACCTTAATTTAGAGAACTACCCATATGGTCCGACTATGTACTTCTAGGGGGATAAATGAGGCTCCATGCTGGTTGTGAGAGGGTCGCAGTACTTACAAACCAGTAACTTACTATATAAGTAGCCGAGCTCTTCAGCAAAAACCAGGGCTCAAAATACTGCAAGGCTTTAGCCTAAACCCTGAACCCACAACTTTCGATCCCACAAGAAATGAGCAACCCTAAACTACAGTCAACGGCCAAGGCAGTCTAGTCAATTGTATAGTTAGGATCCTAAAAGGTAACCACAAGAGACTACAGGTAACTTATAGGAGGATCCCAAGTATGATTGAAGGTCGACCTACACCCCATCAAACCTACCCATTTTAGGGGGTTTAGGGTTCAGCCTTAACTACGAGAAACAAGCAACCGACATCCGTGCACACGGCCTTCCCAGCACGTCGGGGAGCTGGAGAGACTTGGCGCCCTTTGCACGACAACGTCCTTGATCTTTGTTTTGGGTGTCGGTCGGTGGGGTGGTTGTTGTTGTTGTTGTTGGGGTTGTTGTTGTTCTGCTTCCTCAGCTCCCCTGTATGTTCGGTGGCTTGGCGCCATTTCTTGCCAGTATGTGCTCATCTCCTTGTTGCTCAATGATTGATGGTTTTGCTTCTTAGGGGACATCAAAGATCAACCCCACAGCCTATAGTTATGCAACGCCAACTAAACCTGCGCGAGGGGGCTCATGTACAGTCTTTAAGGCTCTTTATTACCTTGCTAAAACTTGACTTTTAGTACCCCTAATATCAAAAAAGGCTAATCCTAAAAGTGAAAGCTATAAAGTGACTGTAAAGTTCAACCAAGTAGTGGAAGGCATTTCCTTAAGCACGCATGTTGGGCTTCCCTCAAGAACCCCTAAACCCTAAACCCTAAACCCCTAAACCCTAAACCCTAAACCCTAAACCCTTAAACCCGAAGCCCTGAAGCCCCTGAACTCCAAACCCTAGAACCTAAAGCCTCAGCCCTAAAGCCTTAAACCCTAAACCCTAAAGCCCTGAAGCCCTGATCCGAAACCCTACCCTGGGCTTTGAAGCAAGCAGGGAGAAAAAAAACATGGGTTCAGGGTTTAGGGTTCAGGGTTTTGGGTTTAGGGTTTTGGGTTTAGGGTTTAGGACTTTTATTTCATAATTTGGTTCCTTTAAGGAACAGGTCCCCAAAAAAGTACTAAAGTATGGCACTCGAAAGCCCAGTGTATCCAAAATAGCGGGCTATGACCTTAATTTGCGGGTCTAACCCTTAAAACGGTAGGTTTTTGGATCCCAGCCAAACCCTAAACCGTTTAGGGGCTTAGGGTTTGGGGTTTAGAGCTTAGCAGAGGGCCTGTCCTTCTGGACTGAAGTCCTAGGAGCGGTTTGAAACTCAAAACATACCTAGAACTTCTCTGGCATACAAAGGTCTTATGGTTAGGATCCTATACCACGGTAGCTAAGGAATACTGCAGGGTAGTTGGGGGTATAAGTAAACTCCGTTCAATCTATAAACCTCCTAAACCCTAAACCC
>CAJNDV010031164.1:121396-152381 GCA_905221635.1 Symbiodinium sp. CCMP2456 | reverse complement strand
ATTTAATATCGAATAGAAAATTGGATTTCCTTATAAAATATATGAATAAATATTTATTTATTTTTCAAAATTTATAAAGCTCATCGAGCAAATCATAAAGATATATATATTTAGAAAAATATTTTATTATTAGAAATCTTTTTATATTAATAAAAAATATAAAGGATCTAATAAAAAAATTATAAATAAATATTCGAGCCAATAAATAATTTATCTATATATCGAGTATTCTTAAAATCAAAATCTTTTTCACATAAATATATTTAATCTTATATCTCATATTATGATTTAATCATAATTCGATTATTTATTTATTTCGAGAGCTCTAATCTTTTTATAGACTTAGATTTGCCAGATTACCAATCATTACTAATAAATAAATAGAAAGATATCCACGCCCAGATAAATAGATAATAGATAATATATCAGAAATGCCCAACTAGATACATCATCTATAGATAGATAACCACACAAAGAGATGCACACGCAGATATAAAAAGAAATTCAGACGCGCAAATAAACGCACAGACCCCCAAGCAAACGCACAGACAGACACGCAGAGAGACACGCGCAGAGAGACGCACAGAGCAACGCACACAAAGACGCCCAGACGGAGCCTCACAGAGATGCAGAGAGAAGCGCATAGAGAGATGTATAGCAGATACTAAGAGAGACGCATAGAGCGACGCACAGAGAGACGCTCAGAGCGACGCACAGAGAGATGCACAAATAGATAATCAGAGAGATGCACAAAAAGACGCATAGAGAGACGCACAGAGAGGCGCACAGAGCGATGCACGGAGAGACGCATAGACAAGCAGATACAAACGCACACTCAGAGACACACACAGAAACACGGAGAGACACACCGAGACACCTGCATTCAGAAAGCACGGCACTAGAGCTCGCGGTACTAAAATTTTGGAAATTTTATTATCGCGAACATATCCCAAAAAATTCGGAAAGTTTATGACCGCGAGCATACCTATCCAAAATTTCGGAGTTTTTTTATCGGGGAGCATGTCCCGCTGAAGCTACCAAGATTCTCAAGTTTTTAATACCGCGAGATTTCATAAGGCTACCAAAATTTCCGAAATTTTAGTACCGGGGAAGAAGTGCTCCAGATACCAAAATTTCCGTGTTTCCGCCAGACAGGCACGCAAGAGGCTTTCAAGAGGAAGCGCGCCAAAGGACGAGGTTACAGGGGCCAGGGACGCGCAAAAAAACGGAGGCGACCAGCACGACACCGTTTTATTAGAGAATTAGCACACGCATGGAAATTCCGATCCAGCCACCACGACCCGGCAAATTAGAGATTTATTGAATCTGAATATACCATTGTCGTCGATAAATGATATGAGCAAACGCTTGTACATAGCCTGATATTGTTCATAGATTTGTTGTTTTACCACATACACACACATATATTCATATATATGTACCAACGTACCCACATGCGCAAATACATCACAGATTATACACAACATATAGACACACGTACATGCGCACGTAAGTACATACATACATCCATGCATGTGTTCATGCACACAAGTATTCACATACACACTGTAGACACTCCAACATCTATACATATACATGTGTATATTGCATATATATATATACACGTATATGTATGTTTGCTATACATTTAGAGATAGATATGGATACAGATATAGACATAGCCATAGACAAACAGATAGAGATAGAGATAGAGATAGAGATAGAGATAGAGATGGAAATGAATTTCGGTATGGATATAGATGTAGGTATAGAAATAGGTACTAGAAAAATATAGATAGATATAGACATATATGTCGATAGAGATTCTGATTTAGATATAAATGTAGGTGTAAATATACATCACATGTATGCGGTTAGAAAAAGAGTAGGGAGTTGGAAACTTGGGAGCGCCAACATATATTATCTGATTCTTCTCATTCGGGATGCATACTTCTCCAACAACGATATCTTGCATACTTAATGCCTTTTTCGGCTCCGATGTTGTCTCTCCTATCTTCGTCTTTGGGGAAAGCTGGTTGTTTCGAATGCCTTTGGCACAGCAGCCAGCTACTACTGGTTTTCCGCCATGCAAGAGGCGAGCCCAGTCATGATTTTCATCCTGGGACACTGCTTGAATTCGTCTACTGGCTACCAGCACGAAGGTAATGGAAGACGGCCTGACTGCCTTTGCCTTTCGGATGGTGCGGTCACTCTCCTATATAACAGTATGATGTTAAGGCGCACGAGCCAGACCTCGAAAGCCGAAACGAATGCGCTTCTGACCTTACACTTACAATACTGCCAGCAATCTGGTGACACCATGCGCCCGACGCGGTCGTTGACGTCAGTTCTCCTCACCTGAGAGCCGTACAAGAGATCTGATGCGTAGTTAGTCCAATTACGTACTTAGTCACAGGACACTCTAGGCTTTCAGAGCACAATGACTTCCAGGAAGAATGCGTGCCGAAAGCACTTGTGGTTGCGACGTTTTCCGTCGCATGCTATTCATGTGATGCTTCTGGCATTTCTAATGCGCATGGCGAACGTGGGTACAGTAGTAGTGTTGCGAGGCCAACTACAAGCCCGAAACCCCAAACCACTGCACCCCTGGTGAAATCGGAGCACCAGGCGCACTTAACGCAATCCACCCAAGGTCGGTCACGTACTTTGGACCCTGGCGTCGACACCCCCTACATGTTTAACCCTAAATGGTTTAGGGTTAAGGGCTTTAGGGTTTAGGGCTTTAGGCGGGTAGGGTGTAATTAAGGCTTAAGGAACGAAATTGTTGAGGGTTTGGGTGGCAATAAGTTTTTCACCGGAACGTTTTGACCGAAACGTTTTGTCGGGGGCTGGGAGCGGGGGGTAGGCTCGGCTGGCAGGCAGTGCTGCGCTCGCTGGGCTGAGGCTCGGGGGGCTGGGGCCGGGGCTGGAATTGACGGTTTAGGTTGTTGAAATTGATATGTGTGATGTGCAGTAACCTGACTACGGGTCCAACCTAGCTTGTTGAACCTGAACAAAGACACATAATTTCTGTTTCTTGGTTTGGGGCTTGAGGGGTTTAGGCTGCGAGTTTCAGCTTTGAGCTTAAAACATGGCGAACCATTCAGGACAGGTGTTGACACAAGAACCACCAGCAAAAGTCAGTGACATCTGCGTGCATCATAGGGCCTATAATAAACCGGAAACCCCTAAACCCTAAACCTGGTCTACAGCATAGGCAGCCAAGCAGCTCTACACGGCAAGTGGCACGGCACGATTCGCGCATATTCGAGCTGCATCTCGGCTCGGCTCACATCGAATCGACCTCCTCGTGGCTGTCTCGTGTCTCAGACTTGGGTCTTCAGGGTCTAGCGCTGAATGGTTTTGCAGTGTCGGAATTGAATGAAGTTCACAGTGCAGACCTCGCAGTTGCGGTGCGGATACCACCGGGACACTGCGTGCGAACACCTGTTCTTCGAGCTTTTTGGTTCGCCTTGAGCATGCTAGGCTGTTTTTGTTCGACTTCAGCCGCATGCCGTTCCAGCAAGTGAGCCCTAAACCTCCCTAAACACAAAGAAACCCTTAGCCCCTTCGTCCTGCCCGGCATCGCGCTTCTGACTGAACTCCGGGGGGGGCTTGAACAGAGGACGCGCCATCCCTGCGTAGGGTTTAAGGTTTATGGTTTAAGGATCCGTTGCCTTCCACATTTCCGGGACTGAGGGTTTATAGGGTTCCAAGACTGCAGCGAGGGGGAAGTGGATGAGGACAGGACTTATGGGTCAAAGGAGATTGGGGTGTAAGCCTGCCAGCTTGAGGTTGCCGGGTAAACAGCTGTGAACACTGCAAAGTTATACGCTGTAAACAATGCGTTCATAAAAACCACGTATAAACCAAGAAAAATAATACCCTAAACCCTAAACTCCCTAAACCAATAAGATCTGCCATCCAGCGGCCGCATGTCAAGCTCTGGACGACCTTCGATGTGCGGAAGAGCATGGGGTCCTGCTCAGCAGGCCACCGAAGAGCCATCTAGTTGAGGGCTTAAGGTTTAGACCATCTGGCAGATTATCACTTGTATCGTTTATCTATGACCACATTTAGAAGATGCATATATAGTCACATAGAATTCTTAAAGGGCTGATAGGGAACAGCCCCGAATACACAGTAGGTTATGACCCCTTAAATATGGGCTATAGTCGCCCCCACTGCGCCGGTCCGCAAGTTCGTCGCACTCTATGTTGCTCACTTACACCCCCCTTAGACTCCTCCCCAAGTCCTCCGCCCGGAACAATTATAGTACAGTCATGGGTGCGAGACGCATTCGAATCCATGCTCGGTCCGAAAGGTCGTCGCACTCCATATTGTTCACTTACACCCCCCCAGACTCCTCCACAAGTCCTCCACCCGGAACAATTATAGTATATTATCATTCATTACGGGGTGATAACTAGCCAGGCTACGGTATTCCTCGCTCCCTGTACTCCGCGTACTCCGTTTAGTGTCTCTAGCGGATGCGACGAAACTTTATTTGCCCGGCATGCTCATGGCAAGGACTTTTGGACTGCAGCCGTCGCTGTAAGAGATCGTCATGCACGTGTGTGTGTACACAAACATGTACACGCTTGTACATGTCTGATCTCTATCTCTGTGTGTGTATGGCGAGCCATGTGCAGAAATGTGGACATTAATGGGTACGAGACGCATTCGAATCCATGCCGCGCATGGAAAGGACTTTTAGACTGAAAACGTCACTGTGAGAGACTGTCATGCATATGTACACAGACATGTACACGTTTGTACACGTCTGATCTATATCTTTGTGCGTGTATTTGAGAGCCATGTGCTTCATGTACACCTTCATGGGTACGAGACGCATTCGAATCCATGCTGTGCCGGTCCGAAAGTTCGTCGCACTCTGTGTTGTTCACTTACACACCCCCCTAGACTCCTACAAGTCCTCCGCCCGGCACAATTATAGTATATTATCATTTCATTACGCGGTGACAACTCCTCCGCTAGCCAGGCTAGGGTCTTCCTCACTCCCTGTACTCCACGTACTCCGCAAGTGTTTCTAGCGGATGCGACGAAACTTTATGACCGGGCATGTATAGCCCTTGAAACAACGGGTTTTCGAATCCTCAGGTATGATTCAGTGTAACCGCAACAGACCTGGCACAAACGAAGGTGCGACCCAAGATCGGCATGCATTGCTAAAGTTATAGTATGCCAGCCATAGGTCTTACACCTAAGCCTTGTACGCTTGAAGCCCCAGATAAAACGCCTGGCATCAATGGGACAGAAAGAGGCCCCTTCCTTGCGAGTTCGTGGCGCGTGCGGCCACGGCTTCCTCAGATAGCGCCATTTCGGATCTGGTCTGCGGGATGTGCTCAAATCTTCCAATATCGCTTAATTCAGGAATATGCCGTAAATCATATTGGGGATCCTACTGCAATCTGTGGTACGTTCCTCAGTTGAAGGATAATTATTGGGACATCTGGGTGCTCATGTATAAGCTGCAACACATGGCACCTGGCAAATGGAAGCCTGTATCTCTCTAAAAAGGGTCTTTGTGCTGCACCTGCCAATCCCATCGCCGAATCAACGCGGGGCGACAAACAGGGATACTTACCCAGCACGACTGCGGACTGTTAAGGCATTCATGCCTGTAACCCCTTGTTCCTGCTGACTGTAGAGACTTTATAGTCTGGCTGCGTGATTATCCTCGATTTATATGAAGATACCCCAAGCCCGAAACCAATAGTGTTACTGATTATTTAAGCCTATATATTACGACTACGACTCCACCTGGCTCATCCTCCTGGAAGGCATCTTTTTCACAGCTTCCCTTGCGCCACTTCCCTTCCTATTCATACGGGTCCTGGCCCGAAGCCTTACCTCCCCAAAATTCAAGTTAAAAGCCAAGACAAAGCTTTCGGCCGATGTCGGTCGAAACATTGTTTGGACCGGAATCTTGTGCAACTTCTATAAAACCCTAAACTCCCCCAACCGGCCAGGGAAGGGACGCAGGCTTCTCGCTCTTCGGCCGCAAGAGCTGGAAGGCCTTGAGCCTCAATTCCTGTCGCTTAGTACTGCGATTATCCTGATGTTTTAGGGTTTTGGCTTCCGGTTTGGGGTATAGGTTTAGGGTTTTGGGTTTAGGGTTAACTGGGTTAAACCCTAAACACCAAACGCACTCTTGTTTCAAGGCGCTAATACTCGGCCTGCTGGGCTCCCCATTAGAATGCGTTTGGAGGCAGGGGATAAAGGTTTATGACTGAGCGGCTTAGGGTTTACAGGATTTCATAAGGGTCAGTTTTACCGGATTTTAGTATAGGGGTCTCAATATTTGGAATAGAACTTTGTACCTATCATATGGGGACTAGGAGTCCAAAAGTAATACAACTACGTATTCAGACCCCTACATTAGGTTTCAGACTTGTGGGTGTAGGACTTATCGGGTTTACATGATACAAGGCTCAAGGAATTGAGGGCTTTTAGGCTTCCTGGGGCGTAGGATGTTCAGGGTTTAGGGCATAACCTTCGACCCTAAATGGCAAACAGTAGACCAAAGCTGGCAGCTCCTGTGCATCTTTCGAGGCTGGTTGTGTTAGTGACTGTTAGTGTTGGTTCTGCGGTGACGACGAACCTGGGTGTCGTCCCACCTAGGGTTCTGTTTACCATACCACCCTTGAAAAGACTATAGCTCTCTATACATCGAAGCGCTTTCCGAAGAAACATGTCTGACAACACTAATCTGGCCACTTCTTGTCAGAACACTCCGCCAAGCATTCCATTTACTCTTCGTAAATCCGACCCCACCACATTGATTAAACCAGCGGCTGCCCAGAATCCAGCTACAACACAAATCCTGGCTCTTAGCGGCACATCTCCACAGCAGCCAAGCTCTCAGGTCCTGCATGTCTGCACTCCTGTGCTGCGAAAACCTGGATCTAACAGAACTCTTCCAGCGGGCCAGGGAGCACATACAAAACCACGCAGGAGTTCTTACTTCACACAAGAGCCTTGATCCACGGCTTACCAGTCCTTCAGAGCTGCCTAACGAATCTCCTCATCCTTGGCAGTCAGACAGAGATTTCGGCAACCTGTTGAGTCTAGACCTGGCCACAGAGCAAACTAACAAAGTGGAAATAAAAAGGAAACGACAAGAACAAAACAACAACCACTTCAGTCAGCAAGTGTCACCACCACAGACAAGAACAACAACCGGCAGGACAATCAGCGTCTACCTCCAGCTAGCAGCTAGCAAAAGCAACACAGCTGCAATCATGAGCAACCGAAACACCAACGACGACAAGAACAAGAGCAACATCCAAAGCGGCAACAACAAGCAACGAGAATTGCCACAGCAACAACAGGAGCAGCACCTAAAACAGTTTCAACAGCACCAAGAGACCCGGAGGTCCGACCTGACCAGAACAATCTGGACAACAGGCACACCTTGACAACCACTCTCTTGGTCATCATGACCGTCAGCATCACTCCCCGGCCCCTGCTCTTATCATCCGCAAGAACTATTGAAGCACTACCACACTTCCAATTCTCATCAGTGCTGTGGTTCTTATCACTCAAGACCCAGTATAGAGCTCTATAACGATTGATTGAATTGAAGCCCCCAAAACTCCGCCTGGCCTTGTGAAAAGGAGACCTGAGCGCGAAAGAGCTTGAAAGGTCAGGGCCCGAGGCCAGGGTTCAGGGTTGAATATAGGAGCCCTTAATAATTGGAAGAAGGTTTGGGGGCTCGTTATACTATAATTGTATCACAAGGAACCCCCAACAGTAGTATTGGCAATGATTAAGGACCCTACATTACGGTCTTGGCCTTGTCTGAGGAAAAGGATGTTGTGGGATGTCCCGGCGCGGGGCTGCGGGTTTCAAGCTTCTCGGATCACTTGGGTGTGGTGGAACGGTTGTAGACGGTTGTAGCACAAACCGAATGCTCCTACACCGGTCAGGTGTGCCTGGCGAAGAAGCTCTTCGTAGCTACAAGGGACCAAAGGAAAGACAAGCCAGTTTAAGGTCTTGAAGATGTAGCCGTTTCCGCTTCGCGACTGTCCTACAAAAACCTTATTTTGGAATGTAACGCTGCGCGGTGTAAATCCTACATAGGTTCACGCACCACACCGAAAGACATCCAATCGGAGCGAGAATAAACATAATGTCTCCTTGCTCGATACACCGGGGCTCACTCTGCCCTTGGCCTCCCCAATCCACTTCATCTTTACACTGCTGCTTTGGTGTCCCAAGGATTCGACCTCAACCTTACCTGATGACAACGATCACTAGACCCTTCAAACCCCATTAATCCCGTAAACCCCGTAAGCCCTATGAACCTGCAAGCCTAGTAAAGCCTGTAACTCCCCTGTAAACCCTTACAGAAAGCTATGACAATTCCCTAGAAAGACCCCATAAACACCCTATCAAAAGCCTATAAACACCCTATTGACAACCCTATGAAGACCCTAACAAACATCCTATTTAGAACCCTATGAGGGCCCTGCAAGCACCCTATTAACAACCCCGAAGCTCCGCTGCACATGGACAGGCGAGAGACCGAAGGCCCGGCAGTCGTAGCCTCACGGAGCGAACACGGGGTCTTGAAGGCTTCAGATCTTCTTGGCTATTCGGGTATACACTGGTTCTTAGGGTTCAGGGCAAGTTTAGGGTTTTGGGCTTTTGGGCTTTTTTGGGATGACAAGCCTAATGGGGATTTAGGGACTATTGGACTCTTGAGCAATGATGATGATGATGATGATGATGACAAGATTTGTAGCTTCAAAACTGGATTCAGGGTTTAGCCGTTTGCCCTAAACGTTCCGGTTAGAGCAGCAACCTCAAAAAAAGGCTAGTGGTAGTTTAGGGTTTAGGGTTGTTTACCAGGTCGACTCTGGGCTTTGTTGGCCTGGATCCGAAGTTGCCGGATTAGCTCTCTCCTTTGCATCACAAAGCTCCCTACCCTGTATCCTCTCTTCTACTCTTAACCCCGAAGCCCGCAAAATTGCGAGCCGGGGAACCCAATAGCGATGGGGTGGACAACTTTCCCATAAGCTGCGGCAGCAAGGCTTTGACATGCCTGAGGACCTCAGCTGGAGGCCCCAGGTTGAAACCGGTGTTTAGAGCATAACAAGAATCATAATAATCAGAAAATAAGAATGATATTCATGATAACCATAATAACCATAACCACAACAAAAAGAATATCAATGATTATTCTTACCTTCTAGCGTCGAATGATTCTCTGGGCGGATCGGTTAGTCTGGGTAGGGTTTAAACGTTCCACGTGTTAAAACGCTGCTGCACCTGGAAGCTGAGCTTCCTAATGTCTTTGCTATGGGCTTTTGCGTGTGTGGACTTGGTTACCTGACAGACACGAAATACAATACGGGCGGTGATCGAAACCCGAATTGCTGTACAACGGGCCACTGTGTGCAGATGACGGCTGCACTGAATTCTGTAGATATCCGGAAAATGTAGCATTGGCGGATGCTTCGCATGCGAATGACGCAGTTCCAAAGTGCCGTGAAGCTTGATCGACATCCGAGCGGCTGAGGCGAGCTTGTCCATGTCTTTGGTGATTTGTGGCATCAGAACTGTCACCAACCCTTTCGTGTGGTGGTTGCCGTTCAAGTTGTTCAGGAAGGGGTAGACCCTCAGCTCAAGTCTGATTGGCTCAACCGCCCCTGCTGCTGACAGCTCGCACAGGAAGTACACCATGTTGGAAATATGGAGGGAGACCCTTATACCGTGTGGTATCGTTCCCAAAAAAAGAACATAATTCCCATACTCTCTCTCTCTCACACACAGACGCGCACGCAGAAACACCTGCAGCTTTCGGAAGCAGGAGGAGCCCAGAAAGCCGCAAACTGTGCCAAGCACGGGGAAAGGCAGGTACAGTACGCGACCAGGACACTCCTCATCCAAGTGTTGCAATATCTTGGCTGCGGTGGCGTCAAAGGACTTGATGTCCTTGTCCATGAGGAATCGCAACCTGCACAAGCAATTTCAGCACAGAAGAGGGCGCAGACGAGCGTCTAGAGCGTCTACGGCGGACATCCGACTCCCTTCTGAAGCTGACACAGAGCAGTCAAGAACGTCCGTCAAGTCCCCAAGTCTTAAAACCTCGGCTGGCAGGCCAATGTCACAAACTCCGTGTACACATAAGACATACACACATATGTAGTATTCTGTCTGTCTCGACACATCCACACACACATTACATGTGTATGTATATATATATATATATGTATTTCTCAAAATATACACATGCGCTCAGATATCAATGTAGAAAGAAATGCGCCTCGTAACTCAAAGAACATATTGTATGTATGTATGTATGTATGTATGTATGTATGTATGTATGTATGTATGTACGTATGAATGTATGTATGCACTGCATGGGTTGTGTGTGTGTATACGTGTCTACGAATGTGCGTGTGTACGTAGGTATAGCATCTTCCATCCCACACACAATGGTGCGGGCACAGACGTCCCTGCAATCAGGAGAGAAGATGCTAGTGGCTTCGCAAGAGCACAGCACGGCCTCTGCACTGTTGTGGTTTCGTCCTGCTTGTATTTCACGACTTAAGCTCTCAGAATCAGAAAGTGAGCACGATGAGAGCTTCGGGCTGTCAGGCTGCTAACATCATTCACTGGGATACAATCACCCACTGCCCTACTGACAGTGCATTGCAGCATGTGCCCTCGATG
Organism: Symbiodinium sp. CCMP2456; assembly: GCA_905221635.1. Taxonomy (NCBI): domain Eukaryota; class Dinophyceae; order Suessiales; family Symbiodiniaceae; genus Symbiodinium; species Symbiodinium sp. CCMP2456. The sequence continues at coordinate 141,677 of CAJNDV010031164.1, read as the reverse complement.
CTGCGGGAATGTGCTCCTGGAAACCAATCTTGAACTCTTCCATCTCCATCTTGCCACGCACCGAATCTTCACCCAACATCGTGGCCATGTGCAAAATCTTGCAGATGTCATAGCCTTCAAGTGCGGAAATTTGAGCATGGCAACTGCTTGCCACTTGGGCCTGACGTTCATGTCAGACGAACGTCAACCAGATTGCCGCAAACGAGCAAAAAGAGACCAAGATCGTCGGTGACGTTGTTGCAGATCGTTTTCAGGGTAGTTAACCAAAAATGATCTTGTGAAGCAGAAGAACACCAATCATCGCATGACCGTGCGAATTGCAAAGGCACGCAGCAAATTACCATCTACAATTTGCCATGATGGGCTCTTTCAGGCCTCATGGGACCACACATCCCCGAACATAGCGGCATGATCGCAACTGTGGAAATCAGACCACGGGCACCAAAAACTAAGCACAAGAGGACGCCCAAGTTCCAAGCCTTCCTCCGGATCTCTGAAATACTCTCGCCCAAGCGGCGAATGTTCGTGGCGCTCGCAATGAACTGATGCACTTCGTTCTCGATATCGGAGCGGAGCTTCACTAACTTCTCCAAGACTTCCTTGGCGGTTTCGGGTCCAGGGTTCAGGTTGTTTAGGGATTTTGATCCCAGCAGTCTAGGGTTTAGGGCCAGTATGGGGTTAGCGCCAAAACGGATGCAACATTGAGAGCAGTTCTGTCAATGAGGACAATCGCAACCCAGGCTCATGAATCAGAAACATGGCACGATGTCAGCACCTCTAACGCCCTGTAATCATAACTTAAATTGGGGCGTGGAGTGCTGGCGTCCGCAAAGGGGCCGATCCTACCTCGTTGCCAGCAAAACCTTTGGGTAGTCTTTTGGGGGCCTCGTGCTACTTGTAGTGTACTTATAACAGCCGCGAACTTCATCTGAGCATTCTTTCGCTGAAAATCATAAGAAGCACCTGGAAGACGTGCACGGTTCAGGGTTTATTGCAGGAACCTTAGATGCCAGTAAACTCACCTGCTCTTCTCGAACTCTTCAATCGGGCTCCGAATTGAAGGGCCGAGTGTCTGCGAAGCCGTTCGTCTTCAGCTCCTTCTCTAGTTTGTCAGCATCCTTCCGATTCCCCTCCTCTTCCATCATGTTGATAAACTCGCTGCCTTTGGCAAACGGAGGGACCAGCAGAAGGATATGGGCAGGCGAAACATGGATCAAACTCACGCAAACGATTCCTCATGCTTGGGGGGAGGGTGGGAGAAGGATGCGAAACCGAAACTGCAACCTGGCACTTGGCGATCTCGGAAAACTCATGCACGCCCATGGCTGCCGGGGTGCGAACCCCTCCTTGCAACTCCTTCCGGGCAAGGGAAGTCTCACACAGCAGAACTTCAAACGTTGACTCCCGCTACTCGTAGATAGGCATGCCCCCTGACCACTTCGGTGCCTTTGAGGCTCAGAGTCTGGCTGTTTTTGGGCTTGACAGTGTTGACGGTCGACACCGCGCTCCGGACCTTCTAGCAGAGTGGCGCCCTCCCATACAATGCCACCTGGCTGAATCTCTAGGACAGCGGGCAGCGAGTGATACTGTGACAGCTATGGCAGCGACGACCTTCTGACGTTGGAGCTGTGGTTCAACGATGGTGGCGATAATGATGATGGAGCTGAGGTTGAAAACAAGAAGGGTGAACATGATGGCAAACATCAGGATGACGAGAGTTATCACCAACACTTTGAACTGTCATTAGTCAGCAATGGCTTCTTCGAAAGAAGCCGTGAGATATTGTCTCCTCATCCTGAGATGGCCGTCCCCGGTATTTCACAAGGAGCTGTACCACATCATGCTGCTCGTGACGCACCGCATCGTCCTCCGGGCGTAGGCTTTCAAATTTCACAGCTCGGACACTTCGGGTAGCCTTGGGAGCTTTAGGGTCAATTCTGGGTGTTGGCGAAGTGCATAGGAGGAGAGACGGCCTCTGATTGATGCACCTGCCACGTCTAAGAGGCTGCTTCGCCCTCTTTGTGCTTTCCAGCTTGTAGCAATGAATATGTCGGGATGATGGGTTCTGCTGGTGATGTGCCAGCCGCTGGGGCAAGCTTCGACTCAATAAGCTGAGCAGGACTCTCTCTGTCAGAATGACTACGGAAGAGCTGTCTGCAACATGCCTTGCTTCTTGCCGTGAACACAGACGCCGCAGAGCCGCGTTGCTGAAAACTTGCTGCTACGGTACAATCACAGGAACAAAACCTCTGTACTATCAAATGCAGGCCGATGCTTGTCTTGCTGACGGCCACTGGCAGTCCATGGGAGTGTTCAGGAAGCGGTCCAGGGGATTCGGATCCACCTCAATGAAAGCAGCGAAACAAGATGCTGATGCTCTCATATGCCTCAAGACAGCCAGGAGGAGTACAGTTCGATGACCATGGCTACTATCGCGGATGTCCTGCAGCTGGTATTGCTACAGAAATAACGGTGTTGTTGCCATCAGCCGGTGATGCACCCGAGATGCCTTGCCCTCACGCAGGAGAAAGACGCACGTCTCCAAATGTCCGTTGGAACATGCCAGGTGCAGTGCGGTTCCTGATCAAGACGGGGCGGGGTCGTTCCGAGGTAGGGTTCGCCTTCAGGTTGCCTCTTGCAGCGCAAGGACTCGGGGACTCGGGAGGAACAACAGCTGGAAACACGACCCCCGAAACATGGTCTCGTCCCATCTTGGGACATAAGGGCCTTATAAGCCCCCGAATAACACGCAGGAGAATCATTCTGCAACTTTCCCAAGCCGGCTCAAGACTCCTTGGTAACCCTAGTCGGCACTCTCCGAAAAGCCCGACCTACCCTAAACCCCAAACCCTCTGAACTTTCTATAAACCCTCTACAAGCCCTTCAGGAAGCCTCTATGAATTCCCCCTAAACCCAAAACCCTAAACCCTAAACCGCAACCCGAGGAGCGATAGTCATAGTCCGCCATTCCTGCCCTGACCCCTGCTTCGATCATCCTGGGGGACGGAACGGTTTAGGGTTTAGGGGTTTCGGGTTTGCGGGTTTCTTTTTAGGGCCTCGGGAGTTTAGGGCATGGGGCTTTAGAGTGAGCCTTTGGGTCTTCAGGTTTTATGGTTTCAGGGCGTAAGCTGTTTAGATGTTGAGGTCACAAGAGGACCTGCAAGGCATGGGGTGCTGATGGGTTTTAGAGGTTAAGGTTTAAGGTTTACCCTAAACCCTAAACCCTAAACCCTAAACCTTAAGGTTTAAGGTTTAGGGTATTTTTTTCCGGGAGCGTGCCTCTTCGCGTTTGGTTGCCCTCGGGGTTTCTGGTTCGGAGTTCGGAGAAGCTGGGCCTTTTTGGTCTCCGGGGCAGCCGGGCACTCGATTTTCGAAGTTCGTAGAGCGGCCTTAGGAGACTCTGATTTTGTCAACTGATGGGCTGGGATGATGGCAGCCCCTTGCCATTTCACACTTTCACGATTTGTAAAAAGGTTATCCACTTTCACGGTGAATGAAGCCTTTGCAGAATTCAGCTGGTGAACCTAGACTCAGCCACAGAGCTTCTCGAAATCGCAACGACCTACACCCAGAGCCCGAAACCCAGTCCTAAGCCTTGGGCTGTTTGTCTCTTGTTCGAGACAAGGAACTGTCGGATCTTCCCAAGGTCATTTTGCGAAGCGGCTTCGCAGAGTGCCACACCGAACTCAACTTTGCCCATTTGGGCACCCTCTGCTTTCAGCAGCCTGCGATGCGTTGTCGCAGGCGGGCGAACGCGAGGCCACTTTAAGTGTCGGAGCTTGCAATTAGTTACGGGATGTCCCCCTGACAACCCACGCCGTCTCTAATTTATTTGCAAGTTCGCAAAGTATAAACTCGCGCCTTTGCACTGCCACGTGCTCGTGACGGATAGCGTCGTCCAGTGGAGTCTGGCCAAACCGATCCAGGGGGCTCAAGTCCAGGTTGCCAAACTCCAACATCTTCCTTGGTGTTGAGGCAATTTTTGTTTCCCTCCCGCCTGGCTAGGACGATCCTAAGGGTTTAGAGGTTGAAAAGATCCGGCTGCTTCTGCCTGTAGCTGGCCGTAATGCGCTGTCTCACTCACTACATCGCATGTGGCTGATGCGACGTTAGCAGCCCAAGGGGCGTGATCGTCTCCAGGTGGCCATTGGAAGCAGCCAGATGGAGTGCTGTGCGGGCATCGTAATCTCCAAGATTCGGGTCGACCTTATCATACTGAGCCTATCACTGCTTGCGCATGTCGGCCATGTCGAGATCTATAGCTGACGGGAAACTTAGTCTCGGCCAGGAATCATGCTATGCCGTGCCCTGTGATCGGCTTTAAGCAGGAAGAGCTTCAGAGCGCAACAAATATTAGCTATTGTTGCCTCTGCCGTGGCCGCCCTGGATCTGATGAACCGGAACTTAAACACTTGGCAAGCTTTCTGCAGTCAGCAAACGCCGATAACGTCCACAAGCAGTTCGAGCTGGGCGGTTTCGCCATTCGCCGCTGCTTCGCACAGCTGGACCTGGCATTCTGGTGTCCAATTGCAAACACGGCAGTGACTGTCTAGAATGCCTGCAATCACCACAGTCCATTTTCAAAATTGCTGACGTGCGCTAGAATCATCTCAGCTGGCGCTCATCTGTCGGCGATTCGGCTGGATAATATGAAATTTCTTCAACTCATTCACAAGCCATTCTCGCTTCAGCTGAGGAGAAATCGAACAGTAGCTGGGTAAAGCAGAGCGATGAACCCAATCGGCCTCGCGCCAAGACACCAGCCGTCTTAAGTTAAGGCAAAGAAATAATTACCGTGCATGGGTCTTTGCAGTCTTTGCAGTTGTCCCCCCAACCCCCCTTGTCAAGAACAGACAGGCTAAGATATTCAGTGGCGGGATATCTTGTTTCAAGGGGTTGCAAAAGGCCGGGGGCAATCGCGCCCGGGGACCTGGGAGTGCATCAGAGCTCTTTGTCTTATCATGGGATGCAGCTCAAGAGATGGGCAGGTCCCCCCCGGAAGCATCGTTTTCGCACAATCTTCGCGAGGAGCCTGATGACTCAGATTCCACTCATCCTTCGGATGACACAGGCTTCACCTTACACGGGAGCTCAGCTAGCCATGTTTCATTGCAGCTTCGTGACATGATTGACCTGTTGACCTGTCTGAACGGGCAAAGTGTCAATCATATCATATACTGGAATCACATGCAGTTGAACCCCAATGTCCAACAATGAGAGTCAACATCTCTGGTATTTGTCATCAGAATTAACAAGCACATGCTGCATGCCTATCTTTTGAAGGATTGTGCTGGGCAATATTGGTCCCGGTAGGAGCCGTAAGCCCATATTTTGGTTGGATAAGACATGACGGCAGCGCCGCAGCCGACACGCCGCCTTTGAATTCAGCCGATGCCTCAATCAGGAACTCCGCAACCTGCACGGACACACGTCTTGGTCTTCATGTCGTTCTGGCTTGGGAAGCAGAGTCCCAGAGAACGCCTCTGTGGATGATGATCGTAATTACTTGTAGCAAGCATGGGCAGACGAGCGCAAGAAGAAGTTCTAGCACGAGCCGCGGCAGCAGTACTCACGCTGATGAGGATTTGGCTGGTAGTGGCTGTGGCAGGGGCATTCTGGAGACGTTGCTATTGCTGCTGTTTAGGGTTTAGGGTTTAGGGTTTAGGGTTTCTTATCGGCACTCTTTCTCCTGGTTGCTTCTGTTACGAAGTGCTGCTGATGCTGCGGATGGTCCAAGTGCATCATAGGAGGAAGCTGCTGTTGCTCTTCTGGCTGTTGCTGTGAAGGTGGTGGTTGCAGAAGTGGTAGTTGTGCTTTCGATTTCGTAGTGGTCGCAATGACAAGCAGAAACCAGTAGTTGTCTGTAACTCTGAGAAGAGCCGGAAGGCACATGACCAGCGGACTGAAGAGCCTAAGGCACATCACGGATGTAAGGCGGAGCCAACTCTGTCGGTCGCAAAGCCGCCCAGGCCTCCGCGTGCCGCTCCCGAACAGCATCGTCTAGAGGAGTATGGCCAAAGCCTGGCATTGGATTCAGGCTTGCGGTTTACACGCTCTCACAACTCGGACAGGCCGAACAAGGTTTCAAAGTCTCAGGAGAAGCAAGCTTGCGGCTTAGGGTCTATAGGGACTCTGGCCACTGGAGCTGTAGCTGGGCCAACGATTGCTTCCTCTCATGTGGAACAAGGACCAACTCTCCATCGCACTTGCAGTGACAAGGCACGGTCTTGCACCGTGAGGGGCGCCAGGTACTCCATGATAAGCCTGATGGGACATCATGTGGCAGAATATGAGTCGGAACAGGTTAACCTGAGATCTCAGATTGAAGCAAGGACGGAGGCAAGACTCTTATCTTCAAGCACTCCTACTCCCACTGCTGCTCTTGCTCCTCCGGCTGCTGATGCTACCGTACAATTACGGCGACGACGACGACGGATGCTTGCACCCACTTTGCTTCTGGACTGAGACCCCAACCCGTGTGCTGCCTGGCAGTCTAAGAGTCACAAGGCCCGTCAAATTGGACTAGGGTTCCTTGCAGGGGTTCCTTCTAAGGGGTACAAAAAAGACGCTGTTTTCTATGTAGAATAATCGGAGTCCTTTACAGGGTTGTCTCAGGGCTGTAGTTACTACAGAGGTGTAATGTACCGGCCTCAAGGGGTTTGGGGATACACTATACCAGCAAAACTTCATCAGGAACCCTAAGGAAATCTAAGGAAGAATGTTAATTAGTAATAGTTCAGGCTTATAAGTCTAAGCCTAAGCAGCAACGAAGCATTAGTCACAAGAGTAGTCATAAGTACAGCGTGGTAGGAGGCAGAGCACTTCGTATGGTACTCAAGCGCCTCCCTTTTCCACTGCTGTGCTAGATTTGCTATGCTAGAACATCCTTGCGGTGGAAATCTCGCATGCGTTCAGAGGGCTTGTACGGGGTCTGGGATGCCACAGGAGCATCAACTTCTCATGCACAGGTCCAATGCAACCGGGTAGCTTCTCAACGATGGTGCCATGTCCATGGCTGACAGCGACGTGGAGGGCCGTGCGCATGTCCCAATTTACGCAGCTTACGCTGACCTTGTTGCCTGCAGGGTCGCAAACACAGAATCCCCCTTTCAGGTCATACACTCGTCAAGAGGAAGAAGATCAGGATGGGTTGGAAGGCGAAAGGGATGTGGAAGGCAGGGGTTGATGGCAGTACCTGGTGTGGGTGGTGGCGGTGGCGGTGGCGGTGGCGGTGGCGGTGGCGGTGGCGGTGGCGGTGGCGGTGGCGGTGGGGGTGGCGGTGGGGGTGGTGGTGGTGGTGGTGGTGGTGGTGGTGGTGGTGGTGGTGGTGGTGGTGGTGGTGCATACTGATGACGGACGGGGGGTCGTGTTCATGACGGAGGACTATTTTCAAAATTACCATGTGGTATTGGTGCCGGGGTGCTTCTCAGCATGGCTTCCATCTGCTCGAGCTTCCCCTGAGCGGCATAGGCAATGAAGTCGCCGATTCGCTCCTGTTCCTGCCATTCAGCACGACCATGGCTGCCAGGCACAGACAAGCCAGGGACACTCTACGAAGTCACACGGCACTGTAAAGGTCCTGTGTCTTCTGAAACTGCTTGATAAGCTTCCTCACCTTCGCAACCTGAGGCGCAAGCGGTGCAACAAAGCACGGGGCCCCATGAAACTGAGTCCTGCCCGCTATCGGCCGACTATCTCAAACCCTATACACTCTATTCCCTACCCTAAACCCTAGCGCCGCAACAGCAAACCCGAAATCCCAAACACCCCAAAACCCTAACCCTAAACCTTAAACCCGAAACCCTAGCTCCAGGCTTCAAAGAGCCGGGCCCCCGACTCCCTCCAGAGATAGGTCGTGCAAGTTCAGCTCCTTGGGATTCCATCGCTCAGCGGGGGTTTTAGGATTTACCCGAGGGTTTAATGTTTGAGTGTGCTTTACAAAACTTTACAGGGCTTTATAGGAGTTTCACCCTTTAGGGCTTAAGGTTTGAGTGTGCTTTACAAAACTTTATAGGGCTTTATAGAGGTTTCAAACCCAAACCTTCCGAACCTTGCAGTACCAAACCCCTAAACCCTAAGGACCATGAACCTGAACCGCAGAAACCCTTTGCGCTTAAGCCTTGCGCCCAAAGATCCCCGAAGCCACAAAAGAAGGCAGGCCTGCCTAATCATGCCCCAGAAACGAAGAGCCCTACACCACAATATCCCATTATCCCATGACAGAGCGCTCACGGGAAACCCTTAGGAACCCTTAAAGGAAGCTAAGGAACCCTAAACCGTAAACCCTATAGGAACCCTTATAGTACTAAACCCTAAAGAACCGTTATAGTACCTTCCGTAAACCCTAAAGAACCCTTATAGTACCCTAAAACCTAAACCCTAAACCCTAAATAGTACCTTCAAAACTTGGCAGGTCAAAGACTCAGCCACGAGGTCAACTCCACCTTCTTTGCGCTTCCGCCGCCGTCTAGAGGTGTGGGAAGCCTATGATGGGGGTTGTGGTGGGTTTTTTGTGAGGGTTTATAGGGGTTTACAGACAACAGTACATTTCATCGTGTCTAGTCTAGTGTTGTCAGGGAGCACTTGTAAAATGCCACCCGCAACTACTTTATTGGTTTTAGGGTTTTTTGCGTTCAGGGGATGTTTCGGGAGAGGGGCTTATATAGGATTTTCAGGAAGTTAAGATGGGTTCATTTTGTAGGATCGTGGGCCTCCTAGGGTTCTTTGACACTCACAGTCGGACGAAGCCTGGCAAGGTCTGTCGCCTCCTAGGGTTTAGGGTTTCAGGAGTTAGCGACGCAAACAAGGTTTTGGGTACTAGGGCTGAGGGCTTTTGTGGGGTTTAGGCTGCATTGCCTGCCAGGCTTTGTGATGACTTCGGGGCAATGCATGTAATGTCGACAGCTTATAGAACATATGATGAGGACGAAAGCACTCTACATGCTCTGCGTTCTACCAGAACTGCAAAGCAATCTGCACTCTGGTTTTGTCACAGGGGCCTGTGACTTTGCCATGTCTTCGTCGTCCTCCCCCCACATGCCTAAGATGCACAGGTGCCGCGCACGCCAAGCAGAACCCAGCCTTACCACTCGGCAGAATCTCTCAGGCACCTTCGCATAGACCTACATCCAAAACCCTAGGCCCTAGACTAACTGAGCTTCAGGCCCACCATGCCTTGGTTGTCGATCACGTCCTGCGGCGGAAGCTCGGCGATCGAGTCTGATAGTGATGCCGGCTCATATATATATATATATATATATATACGCTGCACTTACGGCCCAGATGCTTCGGAAATAGTTTCTAATATTCTGATATTTCCGATCTCGTTTTGTGCAACAACGTAGCTTCAGCCAGTGTTCTGTGCTGTGCATCTCTCAGCGTTTGGGGAATAAACTGGAATTGACCACGCCGACCCAGATGCCCATGCCTATACTCCTACACTCCTACAATCCTATAATCCTCGTACTCCTACTATTAGTACTGCTGCTCGCTGCTATTGCTACTGCTATTCCAACCTCTGCTGCTACAACAAAAAAAGTGACTACTGCTGTCCATTTGTTCATCCCGGTCCTCATTACCTTCCTGTTCATGAGACGGGTCGGGCGTCAGCTTGAGAACGTTGTTGTGGATGGCTTCGTGGTCCTCTCCAGGTGCCGGCAAAGTCTTTGATTTAGTAACTGTTCCAACACTTGTTCCAACAGTCCATCCACCTTTACATGACATCATCACAGTTGGTTTGCGGAAGGTCGTTGGCATTAACAGGGGCCAATTTCGTCCGCCTTCTCCGCTGAGGCATCATGGGCGTGCAGGGTCCAAGGACTACTCTGGTGGGGAGTCTCGTGCACCTTCTATGTCCTAATCCCCATAAAGTCACCGTATGTTGCATCTGCGTGAAGAAATGCTGCCGTACAGGCAAGCACAAACCTTCGAGCTCGCGACTAAACAGAAGGCTGACTCCACAGGGTTTTTCATGATGATTGCCAAATTAACCATGTGAAGCTGGTGATGTATTCTGTTTCAGAGCTTGCATAACTCATGCGGACATCAAGAGTCATATGCTTCAATGTCAAGCCTGGCCAGACCGGAGAATGCTACAATGCGAGCTGCTGCCACGTGTGCAACCGGAGCTAACCATGTTCGCATCGAACCTGTTGTGCTACTCAGCGCTTGCGCAGCGGCTTGTTGTCGCTGTTAACTTGGAGACCATGTCATTCTTCTGCAATGCTGCAATGCTCCTTTAAAGGCGGCTGTGCCGCTGTGGAAGTCTTCCTCCGGATGGCTATGCATGCTACTTCGTCCAGGCATTATGCGAGTCGCTCAATGGGCTGTCCAAACTCCTGCTCCACCTGCATTGCATCAGGTCTGACAGGATACTGCCCGGGTGATGCTCCTGTACTGCAGACTTAACAGACATGTTTAGCGGACCAGTCCTTGGGATACAAAGCCAGGGCATTGTTCAGCTGCTCCAGGGGGCACTTAATGAACACGCTGTCTTCCTCACCTGGTGAAGAAAAAAAAAAGCAACGACCGGCTCTCTCTTGGAGGCTCTTGACGGCCTGGTCTGACCCTGCAATGTGTATCGGACCGAAACCAAACCAGCCTAGTACTAATAGTACTGCTCCTGCTCCTGCTAATGCTACCACTGCGGCTATCACTACAGCTACAATGACGACGACGACGACGACGACGACGACGACGACGATTACTACGACTACTTCCAGAACCACCAAAAAAGGACAACGACGACGCCATCACCCTCATCACCACAGCTTGACGAAACGGGACTTCAAGCCATGTTGCTGACGATGGAGATCTCGTGTCGCAGGCCAAAGAGACAGGATATGTCGCACAAGGCCGTGCCCCGCTCGTCCACGCGATCCACCTACCAAGAAAACGAGAATCCGATGGTCGGAAGGTATGGGACATTCACATATCGGCTAACTCTTCCCGCTACAGTACTGGTATGCGGCTGACCATACCTTCTTCCTGTTGACCAGATCCGGCCTCATCACTGTTCATGTCGCGCAACTGTGCCGAGCCGCTTTTCAGGACCACGAAATAACCTGGGTGAATGGGTTCACTGGGCTTTGATCCTGTGTGAAGTTCCGGTTCAGCAGTTGAAGCTGGCGAGTTCAGGGATTGCCCGCTCGAAGAGCACTGGGGTGCCCGTTGAGATGCTGGGACGAGGGCGTCAAAACCGTGCTGTATAGCCCCTGCCCATAACTCCTCGGGCCTGTCTTTGTCTGCCTGTTTCGCGGTCGATGGTTTACAGTCTGTGGGCAATGACAAGACGTGAAGGCAAAGAGCGTGAAGCTTCGTGTAAGTGCTGCTCACATCTCGCCTAAAACCCTTAACCTCAAAACCATTCAGCCCTACCTCACACCTTCCGAGTGCTAAATCCTACAGCGCCAAACTTACAACTTGACATCACAGCTCCTGCCTTGAATCCCCAAGCCTTAACATGCTGCCCTTCACCTTAAAACCACCTCCTTCTTTTGTTTGACAAAATATCGGGGCTTCAATGTCAGCAAGAATAATAGGAACCCGTACCCAGGAGAGTTGACTGCCAGTACTCATTATTTAGGCCCTCCTCATGAACATATTAAGCCTCCTTTCCCCAAATCGCTTCCCCTGACACTGTCAAGACACTGGTGGGCTCCCCTGCTCGGCAAACAAAGGCGCCCGCCGATGATGTCAGCAGCCGACATGATGTCGCCAAGTGGAGCAAGAAGGGATCTGAACAGTCCTGGGTTTAAGAAATAGGATTTGCGAGGTTCTCGCGAGGCGTCCCTGCTGGTTCTAGTACTCTGCTATGGCTTACAGCTCTGTGTATGTGTGTGAACTGACCTGCATGATATTTAGTGTAAATATAAGGTAGACATGCTATGGACGATGAAAGGCTTATATAAACGCTAAACCATATCCCTAAACCCGAATTCCTGATCCCGTTTTGGGCATAAAATTACGGGGCCGGCTGCGGCCCGCACGGCAGTCTTTGTTCTGTGGCGTCAGCGCGCCCTAAACTCTAAACCTTAATCCTGAACACTGAAGCCCTAAGACTCTGAACTCGAAAACCCGGTCCTTGAAGATCGGCAAAGCTTGAAGCCACTTGAGAAAGACACGCCGTCCCACTCTCTGGAGCAGGGAATAGGAAAGGTTAGCCAAGACCGACTCCATGACACGAACCTGGGATCAAGATCCAGGCTCTCAGGCGTACTAATGATTCGGATAGGGCCCCGCGGGGTACGATGCTACATAGTTGTTGCCTCAGTGGTGATGTTATAATGATAAGGATGACTATGATGACCTCGGCACAAGGTACTGGCAGCAAGTGCAATACCGGAGGCCTCCATGTCCAAATAAGAAGCCCGACCCCGCCAACCAAATAGGTCCTTTTGTTTACACTTCGCGACAGGGTGTTCAGACCACTGCCCATACTCTAAAATATAGGTAGGTATAAAGGCTTCTATATTGAGCCCACCATTCGGGGATCGTCTGAGGTTCCACGCACTTGAAAGCTTACAGCTTGGGTTCTCCCCTGCAGAGCTTGGCTCGGAGGCCTGCAATGCGGTAGGATTGGATATCACACGTGCAATGGCTGGCGGTTTCTGGCCCTTGCAGACATCTCAAAGACAATCTTCGCTAGCCCGATTGACTACTCAAAGAACCCAATAGCACTTCAACAGGGAGTGTAACATACATCTTGTCTTGAGGATCCTTCTGCGTTTTTTTACTTATGGGTGCAAGACTCTCCAGCTATTTTGTAGACTGTCGCCAGGCCACGTCTGCGGCCTTTTGGGTTTTGTTGCTGGACGCCAGGACGTTGACGCTGCTGTCTCCGTCTGCGCCAGCGGACATTCGGATCCTGAGAAGACACCATAGTGATTGTAAGGATGAAGAAGACCATCATCGTCATGATTGTTGTTCAAACAAGTCGTTGTTGTTACTGTACTTGCTACTGCTGTCCCATTTATTATGAATATCTCACCCAGGGCAGCATCTGCAGACCCTTTCCCGGATTGTCGTTGAGCAGCCTTACGACTCAATCGCCGCAACACGGAGCCCTGCCGAATGTGCCGGTTCCTAGTGCGAAGCAAGCCTAGTGCACATTTGCAAGAGTTCCTGTGCGGAGAGGAAGCCGTCGCAGGAGCGGTACCCCTGCCGAATCCTGGCCCCCTGACCCCGGAAGTTTAGACCACCAACCCTAAACCCAACATGACCCAAAAAGCCTCAAGCCCAGATACCCTTTACCCAACGACTCTGCGTACCCCCCTAAGCCCAAATCCCTAAAGCCTTGACCCAAGCTCTGTCTTGCTGAGGGATGCTGAGGGCCCCCACTGTTCCACGAGGTCTGGAGGAAGACCCGAGTTCTTGATGAAGGTGTCAATCCTGCTTAGGGTTTATGGGCGCTTAGGGCTTTAGCGATGATTCGGGTTTGGAATTCAACCTTTTGGTTCGCGTGTAGGGATTAGTGTTTAGGCTTACGTACGAAGCTTCCCTGCTTGCCCATCCTGACTCATGTTCACAATTCAACTAAAGTACACTAACTACCACAAACTATGCCCGGGGGCCGAAGCTTCGTTTCGGTGTTTCCAGTTGTGCCATGTACGCTCGAGCATCAATTAGACACCTTAGGCATAGCAAATTTTGAAGGTGGGCTTGAGAACGCTTCAAAGCCAAGCCTACTTTGGGTTTAAGGTCTATAGGCTTTAGGATTGTCAATTGTTGAAAACTTGGTGTCTTGACAGACTTCAAGTGCACCTGTCCTGGCTCGCATGACGCGCTGCTCGACGACACTTTCATCCTGCGAGATTACCTGTCGCTCGGGCGGCACATCCAGTCCCTTCTTAGGGAAGCGGTCTTCCGATTTGATTTGCTTCGACCTCCTTGGCCTGAAACCTGAAACCTTGTCGCATTGAGCAATGTCATTGAAACCAACCTTCCACCTATGAACCCTAAACCGCAGAACCTGGGCGCAGAAGATGGACGACCTAGACCTTGCAGGACTGCAGTACCCGAAATTCGTAATAAGGACTGCCAGGGAGCAGTAGTACTGCTTATTTAGGCCCCTATATTTAAATACTAGCTTTCATAGTCTTTTTGGGTTCGACTGGCCTTGCCAACCAGTGTGCCGTCAATGTGGCCCATCACTGCGACAGAGATCACGAAACCTGTGGCGAAGGGTTCAAGTTCAGGGCTTACGCTCTCACAACTCGGACATGCCAGGCGAGGATCCATTGTCGCAGGTCGGCGCGAATCTAAAAGAAGGTTAGGGTTCAGGGTTTAGGGGTTCAGGGTACATTTCCGCGCTCACACTCGGACAGTCCAGGCGAGGCATGTGGTCTTGAGTCTGTGAATACAACTATTGTTGGTTTAGGGCTTGGGGGTTTCGGGATCAGGGGATAACGAAACCTGCGGCTACTGTAGGGGTTCATTGCGGACAGTAGCGTTGCAATCGGCTGCAAATGAAGAGATGGTCTTGTGCATCATTACGCTGCTGCTCCTCACTGCTGGCCGTGACCACAGTCGGGATAGAGAGATGGAGATCCCACAACTGCGTCGACGCTAGCATGGGAAGCGGTTGCAAGGCAAAGAGATGAAGTTGCTTGCTGCGTGTCGAACGCACCGCCGGGGGTCGCGTCCAAGAGTCTATGCTGAGTAAAGCATTTGCGTGCAAGTTCCAGGCAAGTGGCTCACTAGCAGCCAAAACAGCTCGGGCCAAGATGATGGGCTGGCAAGAGAATTGCTGTCGTTCGTCACAACGACCACCATGATGTAAATTGCCCTCGGTGCAGCATTGATGGTGCTGCTCTCGGTCATCCGATAAGGTCTGACATTCCAGATACTCGAGGCTACTTGAGAACATGAAAATCGGATTTAGGGTAGGGGCACAGGTAAAAAGCTCGCCACGGCCCAGAGTGCGGGATGGACGTTGTGCCAAGCGGCAGCAGGTATTGGTTCAATACCTTGGGAGGCGATAACAGGAAAAAGCCCGCCTGTTTGGGAGTCGTCTTCTGAACCAGGACAGTTCAAGGGATATGAACGGTTGCTTGAAGGAACACCCACCACACATAGACTCGGCAGCATACACAAGGAGAAGATAACACATAGTCCGCCGGCTGGGAAACACTGTGAACAAATTGATCAGGGGGATACACAGATGGCCCAGTCTAAACCCCTAAACCCAAAAATCTAAACACTCAGAGCATCTGCCTGGTGAAACTCCGAATTAACAGGAGCCAGTTTCAGGCAAACCGCGGGCACTTCTGGCTGGCTTATGCTGCCCCGCTGGACATTCATGCCTGCGCCCAGAGCAAGAGAAGTATAGAGGAAGACCCCACATATTCGACCAAAATCCTTATACGCGAAATTTTAGATTGGACGTTGCACGCCAAACAAAGCCCCATCTTCATTCCTGTCTCGCAGCGAGCACCTACTTGCAAGGTTGGTGTTCCCCGTCGGAAGTAGGCGTAGACAACCTCTCTTCCATACACAACAGCTGCCTTCGCTTTTGCTTCTTCTGCTGCTGCTGTTGCTACGACGACGACGACGACGACGAGGACTAGGACTAGGACTAGGACTAGGACTAGGACTAGGACTAGGACTAGGACTAGGACTAGGACTAGGACTAGGACTAGGACTAGGACTAGGACTAGGACTAGGACTACGACGACTTCCTTACTCTTGTCGAGCGGGAACTGTCTGGCCTCGGCCAGTCACTCGATCCGCTTTCAACTTGGGACGCGATCAAAAGTACAGGCTCGAGTCCGCTTACCGCAGACTAAATCCTGGACCCAGCCAGCCTTCGTACACCATGAACCATCCAGGCACATCAGTGTCGCTTTGCCGACTTCGCAATTCTTGCCTAAGGTCAGGCCGAGCCACGAGCCACGATGGGAGTCCGTTCATTCTTTATGGTTGAGGCTACGTTGTGGCTTCGGCTCTCACACTCAGCGAGGCTTGTGGTCTTGTGGTTTAGGGTTTCGGGTCGACTGGCTTCTTGACTTCAATAACGGCTTGACCTTGGTAGGCCACGGTATCACTGTAGCATCCGTACATGGATTTGAGCAGAGCAGATTTCACAGCAGCCTGTTAAAGTGAAAAACACGCAGAGCCCCAGTCACGCATGCTGCGGCCTTAATGCCTGCTACGGACAGCTCCGACCTCGCAAGCCGACAAGGCACAAGGAAGGCCAGCCATTTCCGATGTACCAGAAGATGCAGGCCATGAAATGCAGGAGTACGAAGAGCTGCAGCACAACCATCAAAGTCGTGAGCCTGCTTCGAGCGGGGCTCAACATGACTTGCAGGTTGAGGCTAACTGGGTCGCTGGCATGAAGCCGTGCTCTTGGCGATCGGAGGACTTGCTGTCCTGGGCAGAGATGGGACAGGGCTTCCCTGGCCTGAGTTGTACATCCGCTAGTACGGGCATCGGATGATGTTCCATGCCTCTAGCCGGTGTGCATAGATTCCGCTGAGACACGTTTCTGCGTGTGTAGAGATGCCGAAGGTGGATGAGCTTCAGCAATCGCCAGGTAGCATACGTACGCCTTCGCTGACACACAGCCGCCCTATTTTTAGGCTGCAATACGCAAAGCTTCCTTTGCAGACTTTAGCTACGTAGATGTAGCTAAAACTTCCATTCCAGAGGCTTCCTGCTCTACATTAAGACTTTTTCAACAAGAGAACAACCTTCGTATCGCTGGTCATCTCTCGACCAACCTATACTTCATTGCGAAAGTCCATATGCCCCTGAGTCAGATCTAAACCTTGGGAGCGTGTTTCCACATAGCCCTCACCTACGCCGCTGCAACTGCCTGCCTGTCTTCGCCAAGTGGGATGTTCTAAAGCATCCCCTCGTGTGCTTACGAGTTTCATACCATGGATTGGCAGGCCAAGCGTTTTCTGTCTCTGAAATCCGACGGGTTTAGCGTCATGTCTATGAAGGGGGCTCTCTATTTCTCAATGGAGTGGGGGTTTATCAAACAAGCTTCGAGAGGGGGTGGGGGCCGACTTTACGGCTTGAAGGAAACGAAAAGCGCCAGTTTTTGACAATGCTTGCATTTTACAGAAACAGCGGCCCCAGAAAAAAGATTGTCCTTGGAGCCCATGTAAGGCCACGGTCCATGTGCTCGCAGCTATCACCCAGGCCATTCAGTAGTTCTGCAGCATGGCTTCCAGCAGCTCCATGCTAAACTCGAGTATGTCTCTAAGTAACGAATCTGCAGTAAATCAGCCCGTTTTTCGACGGAGCCACAGTAAATCAGCATGCCCAACTGATCCAGAGTAAATGAGACAGATTGTTTCCAGCAAGCCCGCAGTCAAGCCCAAGGTAGCTCTGCCTGATTCAATCTCTTCGCCCATGCTTGGGATGGCACGGTCTCGTTCAGCCAAGGGGCTGGCCTAAGCACCCTTACACCGGAACACGGTTCCTTTTTCATGTGGGCCTCTTGTACAAGGCTTCTCTGAAACCAGGGAGGACAGCGGCGGCGATGCAATCTGTGAAACGGAAAGGGAGCGTCGGACTCCGTCGGACATGGTTTTGAGCAGGGCCCCGTCTCATAGATGAACAGGCGCAAACGTTGGGATTCTGACATCCTTCTTTTGCCCACCCTGAACATCCAACACACGCGTTTCTCACTTCGCCAAGGAGGCATGTGCCAGTCAGAGGCTGTTGTCTTATGTTGTCTTGCCGCTGTCCGACTTATGAAACACAAAAGTTAAAAGTTCTATGACGTTTTCCTTGTTTGCCGGACGTTTCGCTGCACAAAACTGTGTGCAATATTTGGCCTTCTCTCTCTCTCTCTATCTCTATCTATGTTTCACGCACTAGATCTCTCTCTCTCTCTCTATATATATATGTATAAAATATATTTGTGCATCTCTCCTTCCTGTGAAGTGCAACAGGGAATGTCTCACGAGCGAAACCACGGCGATCTCCTGGATGAGTGACCAGGAGTTTCAAATGTTAACTACAAAAAATATCTACACCGGAACTAAACTTCTTCGAACAATTGTAAGAGAGAGGGTTTCGACTCACACACTCACAAGGCAGGCATGGCGATAACTGTCAAGAGAGAGGGTTTAGGGGTATAGGTCATAACTCTGAATGGATGACATGTTTAAGGTTAATGAATAAAGCTGCCCACATCTTGTGGCCGTAGCCTAGAGAAGACAAAGAACACCGGATTTAGTTGACCGCATTTTGGGACATGTCAGAAAGCTGAGATTTACTGGAAGGTACCGAGTCCTGTTGAACGCGCATCCATTTTCTGTTTCGAGATGCAGGTACCGCTATGTAGGGAAGCTTGTATAGCATCATGACCCCTTTCCTGACCTTCCTTGTATACACCGTGAGGAACTCGTGGGTCTGTCTGCCATTTCGTCGTCACTTGAGGCGAAAACCAACTTACTCTTGCTCGTTCCCTTTTCAGAACTGAACATAATTGAGCCGGGTGTCAGTTTGCTGTTAAGATCTGGCATACTCTACGTCAGCTTAGCTTTAAGGCCACAGGGTCATATGCAGTAAATTTCGTTAAATGGTGATTAGCTTGAACTTCTTTTTCGGCATGCAACATGAAGGGTATCTGACTTATACGTAAAGCGTGCAAACAAGAAGTTTTCATCAACAGAGGCTATTATTGGCGAAATGGGGTATCTAAATGCTCAAATGAAAGCTTGTTCTTTGGGGTGCCTTGGTGTCCCGTGTGTACGATTGTGCAAGAAGTTGTCGCAGGCACATCGGCAGAAAGCAGTGCGTGATATGTTGGACAGTTTCGTGCAGGCAGCAGCAAACAACTTGTGAAAAAGCTTGAAGGCGCAACATAGTCGCAAACGGGATAGTAAAGCTTTCGACTACCACCGCTTGTCCTACTCTGCTAAGATGTTCGATGACGAGAAAGTGCAAACATGCATGCATACGCTTGGTGCTAGCATGAACAATGCAGGAAGGAGTGCAGCAAGACCTCAGCAATGCATCTGAGGGCAACCTGTGGGTAAAAACGGATGGTTCCAGGGTCTTCCAACTTTCCAAAACCGTTTTTCAAGTTTTGGTCCTTCGCAGCTTCATGGTCTCCAAGCGTCCGATTCGAGTTTAACGTGGGGGAGCCAACCCGCTCGGTTTGCAATCACGAAACTTGGCCCACCGCGGACACGACAAGGGGGCGGGGAGCAGCAAAAAGGCCTGAATAAATACTATTCGTGTGACCGCAGAGTCCGTCTATTACAACAAAAAATGACATAGTAGCCCCTCTTCTAATGCACAAAGCCCCTAGACTAACTTTGGTGAAATCCGCACTTTGGGGCACATTATCATACGAGTACGTAGGCACGATCAGGAGACAGTGTGAATATAGTTTCCGTCGCCTACATTACTACGACCAGGGCTGAGCGGTTTAATCCAAAGGCAGAGTTTGGCAGAGTTTAGGGTTTAGGGTTTAGGGTTCAGAGCCACGGTTTAGGGTTTAGGGTTTAGGGTGCCAGGGTTCAATTGTGGGATGTTAAGCGCTTTTCATTCCACTGACACAAGTGCCAAAACTCAAGTGGCCGGGTTGCTCGCTGGACAAAGATGGATCGGCAAAGATGTCGAAGGGAAGGCAGGCAATCAAATCCCAACCTCGCAGTCTATTTGATCACCTCCCTTATGAATGTCCCTACACAGACTTGTTGATACTTTATATTTCCTGTCTTTCCGTGCTTTCACATGCTATCAACTGCAACTTGCTTGCTGAGATTGGAGGAAGGACATCCCTCACGGAAATCGAAACAAGCTCCTCTGCTCGAACCCTAAACCCAAACCGGAAGCTCGAAGCCCTAGAAGAACAAACGCTGTGGAGACTCATCTGCTAAGTGAGTATGAGGGCATCCCCGCAGGATGTACACCTCCAGCACCAACCCCGAGACCCAAGAAGCATGATAATCATAATACCTTTCCTAGCTATACCTCTTGCTACTAATGCTGCTGCTACCACTACAGCTTTTGCTGTTGCTACTGCTACTACTGCTACTACTACTACTACTACTACTACGACTACTACTGCTGCTGCTGCTGCCGCTACTACTATTACCACTACTTCGACTCCTACTACAGTACTAGTACTTCCACCTACTGCTACTTCTACCACTACTACCATTTCGACTAGCTTTCTACTCTCTTCTAGTACAACTACGACGATGACGACGACGACTGTTACTACTACTCCTCCTCCTGCTGCCGCTACCTCTGCTACCCCTCTACTGCTACCGCGGCTGCTACTGCTACCTGCTACTACTACTACTACTAC
>CAJNDV010031164.1:110758-121300 GCA_905221635.1 Symbiodinium sp. CCMP2456 | reverse complement strand
TACTACTACTACTACTACTCCGACTGGTACCACCACCACACCTCCTCCTCCTGCTGCTATTTTTTATTGCTAGAAACCAGTCTTCGGCGTGTATAAATACCAGTGCTCATTGGCACTACAACTATGATGGTTGCTGTTCCTATTGCTACTGGTACCCCCCTCGATCCGTCCGGGGCCCATGCTGAAGGCACCCAGCAGGTAGTTGCGCCGAATTTGCTCGAAATCGCGGACGACGATCCCGCTGCCCTCCTCGTAGCCTGGGGAGCTCAGTCTCACGGAGGGTTGGTTTCAACCTGTATGCTGAAGTAGGGACGAATCGGAACTTGTTGAACGCTCTTTGTCGTAACTATGGTTGCGGGATTTCGAGGGCTTAGTTTTGATATCTGAATTTGCATTGAAAGCTTTACCCTGGCAAGGTGCTCCGAAGGAAGTTCAACGGCAAGTTGGCAAACATGAAGACGTCCATGGCTGCGGCGGGACGGAGTGGGAAGTGGTTCGGGCGAATTGGGGGGCCTGACCAATGACAAAAGCTGTTTTTGCTTCGGGGCTCCAGTGGATGTGCCCGGCGCACGGCTGCAGCCACTCCAATACAACACTACACCTGCGGCACATGCGCATCTCGTGCCAGCAAGTTTACTTCGAAAGGCCACTGCATATGCGCATCATTCGTACACATGAAAGCAAGCTTGTTTGACATAGGTGGGACAGGTGTTTCGCACATTCAGTTCCGGCCAGATACCCGCAACTGCAGAATTCCATTCCCGGGGTAAAGCTTCAAGCGTCACAGCGAAGTCATCGAAAAACATTGGTGGCTCAGGGACAAGCGCGGCAATGACTGCGACTAGGTGAACAATTGGAAGATGTTCTGGCGAAGCATTCTGCAAGAACGAGGGGGCAGCAATGGGGATATGCATCTTACATGCAATCGAAGCCATCCAGCCAGGCTGCTAGCAACTGCTTAGCCTTCATATGTATGGCTCGTAGGAGCAGCAGCTGTGGCTGCTTTCTTCCGACATCCCGTCATCGGCTGAGCTCGAACCCCACATCACTTCGGCGGCCTATGTTGACGATGAACCAGGCCAGTGCGGTCTGTTGGCTGGCTTTGTCGAAGTTGATGATGCAGAACCGCATGGGCACCTGGTAACGCAGGATTTCAGGACTTGCTCGAGTCTTAATAGCTTGGGGGTTGAAGGCGCAATTCGGTTTTTTCTATCGGCGCCCACTTTCAGCAGAGTTCAAGGCGCAGGCTCATGCTGCACTGGAAAAGTAATGCTGACTAACACTGTACGTCATGCAGTGTAGTCTCCCTAAACCCTAAACCGAGGCATAGTCTTGTCGGAACCGAACATGTTTTTTTTTGCCTGTTGGTAACAAGGCTGAGATGCGGAGAGGTAGTGTTGCAGTGAGGCCTATTGAACTTATGAATACAGCGTCTGTGCTCCATGGCTTGAAGGTTTTGGGGTTTAGGATTTTGGTGAATATCTGGCAATGCTGCAGTCCCACAATGCAAGCAGACCCTCAGTAGACCTTGTCCAAGAAGTGTTCTCTAAAACACTTGGTCCTAAACTCTGGGTTTTGGGCGACAGGTTACCCAACATGGATGCAAACCCTAACGGGCAACCTCAATCCCAACAGTCTTTCGAGCGATAGGCTGCAATCGACAGGAAGAACAGCTTCTGACAGCTCCGTGTCGCAACCAGCGTCCAGGCCTCCATCAAGTAGTAGATGGCAGCTGCATTTTTCAAGAAATCCTGACTGGCGCATGATTGATTCTGCTTTCCTGTTGCCCTCACAAGATCCATCTTGGAATATAAACCATGCAGCTTTTGGGGGTCACTGAATGCAATATGCAAGTGACTTGTGGGTCTAGGCAGCATATGAATTATGCATTGGAGCCTTGAGCTCGCTGAGAGAAGCAAGGTGTGATTGGGATTGGTTGGGCCCACTTTGCAGTCAAAGCATACAGCCAAGCTGCCCACACCAACAGATAGGGTGAGTCCATTGGCATCACGTAGCCTGCGGGGAACAAGTGGTTGCAACATGGGGTTGAACCCAGCACCCCAGCAACAGCCCAGACCTAAAATCCCCACATCCCAGCCAAAGAACCCTGAGCACAGGCGCCGGTGCTTCTTTGTTGCCTTTACTGGCACTTGAAGTCCTCGTCGTTGTCGTCCGTAGCAGAAGAAGTAGTGGTAGTGGTAGTGGTAGTGGTAGTGGCAGTGGAAGTGGTAGTAGTAGTGGTAGCGGTAGCAGTAGCGGTAGCGGTAGTAGTTGTAGTGGTGGTAGGAGTGGCAGGAAGAGAAGAAAAGAAGAAGTAGCAGTAGTAGTCGTCGTCGCCGAGGTCGTCGGCATCGCGGTTGTGGTAGTAGTCGTAAGTAGTGGTAGCAGCAGCAGGATCAGCAGCAGCAGCAGCAGCAGCAGCGCAGCAGCAGCAGCAGCAGCAGCAGCAGCAGCAGTAGCAGCAGCAGTAGAATGCAAAGCACTGCGTCAAATAACCTGTATTCCTGAATGCGGGACCGCTACATTATGCTGGTGCGGGGTTGTGCGACTGCATCATCCAACTGCAAAAACCCGAAGTGCGGCATTGCTAGACTCCTACAAGTGCATGCAACCTTCACCTACCAACGACCCCTGAAAGCCGTGTCCTGGACAGCTGCAACCCCCACCCAAAATACTTGCAATCTCAGGATTTGGCTTTGGGGGGTATCCAGCATGTTCATGGTGCATCACCTTGAGGAAGAAGCTTTATAACTGTTCACACCCCACATTGCATGGCCAGAAAACTGCACTCCCATCGAAGCTTAAGGAAACTGCTGAACTCGGAGCCTGCGAGACGCTGAACCCACGGCCAGGATCGGTCTTCTCCGCGCTGCCCCTGGGAGCTGTGCTTTCTCCTGGGCGCTGGGATGTTTTGAGTTTTTGGGGCTTTAGTTAGAGTCTTTAGAGATTCTGAGACCGATGTAGTACTACTCGTACTGCTGCTACGGTGATTACCACTGCTACAGACGACAGCGACAAATACAACTCAATACTGTCTGCGTGCAGTGGCATCAGTAAAGCCGCCACCCCTACGATAGAATCTGCTGATAGAGACGATGACAGCGATCGCGCGCGCCGTGATGTGCTTCGGATGCAGGTGTAGATGGTGTGGCGGTAATGACGACAGAAAAAGAGCGGCAGGGATGAAACAGAAATTCCGATAATGCTAAGTTCGTTCACATCTTTTTTTGCTTGCTGGCGTCCGAAGATCATGCGATGGTCGAGAGGTTTTCCAACATCCCACAACATGGGACGTAGCAATGTTGGGAAGAAAGAGCTCGAGAGCTGTCAGTGCATGTTGAACAGAAGTGCCATTGGTGGCAGAGTTGTCTGTTGACTCAGAACAACACGCTGCGACTTTGCATGGCGCACAGATGGTCTGACTTTCTGTTTCCCGTCCAGGTTACCATCATGCTTCTTGCAGCACTGGTCGGAACCGTGAAGGAAGGTCAGGCTATCAAGTGGCGTAGGTGTGGATTCATGCAACCACTTCACGAGACGAGAAGGTTCGCAGAAGCACCAGGCAACATAAGGCCCGGATGCGAAGCGGTTTCGTCGGCTCAACCGTTGCCAATGCAAAAACACGGATATCTAGACCATCGGTAATCGAATCCAAACCCAACAACCCTATCCACCTTAACTTTTTGAAGGAGTTATGCATAGAAACCGTAATATGGAACCCCAAAGATAGTAGATTGTTCGGCTTCACTTTCCTCCCGACATGTCCCTAGGCCAAATTCGTCTTCAGCCCGGGGTCTGGCGCTTGACCATCGCATCATAGCCCGTCGTGACCTGAGGTCCAAAGAGAACCCCATCAATAGCCTGAGCCCTCAACAACGATATGTAAGTATGTATGTATGTATGTATGTATGTATGTATGTATATATATATATATATTCATATATATATATATATTCACATATATATATATATATATATAGATTCATATATATATATATATATACATACACATGTACATATATATATATGTATACATATAAACATATACATCGAGAAATAGGTATTTACTTCTGATACACACATACCTGAAGATTTTTATGCATGCGTATAGCTATGCAGCATACATAAACAAGCGACCAGATACGTATACATACCTATGAATATGCATAGTGCATAAACAATGAGCGTTGAACGAATGAGCCGTCCTGGGAAGAAGCTTTGCGACAGGAGGGCTTAGGAGGGAAACTTGTTGAAGATGTCGTGCTTGTCTTTGTTCTTGCAAAACATAGCGCCGCCGTTGCTGCACGTCCAAAACATAACTTCGTCACATGGCTTTCCAACGCTCTTTCTGCGGGTGTGAGGTTGTTGCTAAGGATTTCTTACGCGGGCATACTGGAACGTTTTCAATGGAGAGCATGGAACTATGGATTGGCGCATCCCCTCCTCTTGCACGTCAAAACCTACAAAGCCTAGCTTTTGGGAGAACAGTGGTAATCTTGAACATTAAGCACCCGTATCTCAGCACAAATACAGCTCATGACGATATAGGGGCGATACCGACCCCCGTTATTGTGAGTCCTCTGCCAAGCCACAGTTTCCAAACACTCTTGGAGCTCCGTAAGCTGCAGCAGCTCCTGGCATGGTGTCGACTCCCTCCCTGCGTTCAGACGTCTGAAATCAGCGACTGCCTGGGGCTTGGCACTGACTGAAGAACGGGACCCTCAGACATGGTTGCAGCTTTTGAACGTGGCTGCACCTACCCAGAAGCGACGGAGAGATGGAGAAATTAAAATGCTGCACCATCGTCCACTACATGCCGGCAGCCGCACCCGGAACCCTTCCTGTTCGCTTCTTTCCAAGGTGTCGTAGACGTTAGCCGCCAGACGCAGCATGGCATCTCGATCGAGCGCGTGGCCAAGCACATCTGTCAACAGTGTTGCGACCTCGGATACGTGCACAACCAGAACAGACACATGGTCACGGCATCTAAAAGAAGGACCCTAAACCCTTTACACATTGGCTTTGTCTTACAGGAAGAGGTGGGGAGCACAATGTCTCTGGCAAGTGTTCTTTCCAACGGTCATGACCGAAAGCACTGTAGCTCCTCCCTCGACCCTAAACCCTTTCAAACCCTGCAAGCCCTCAAAACGGAGCTACGTTGAACTTTGCTATAGGGGGTTTCCAAAAATAGGGGACCCTACTATAGTACCCTAAATAATAGGATTCTTATTATAAGGACCCCAAAATAAGGTACCCTAATTGTCGCAAACTCCCATATGCATCTGGCATCTCCCAACCCTACACCCCGAGCTTCAACTCCGAGTGCAAGACTACCAAAGCCCCTCCCTGGATGCAACGTTCTAAATAACTAGAACATATATACACACGTGCACACACACACACACGTGTATATATATATATATGTGTAAGCATACATACATATAGTATTATACAGTATTAAAATTGTATATATATATATATATGTATATATTCTACTGTATGATATAGTTCAATAGAGTATGACAAAATACAGTAAGATATGACGTAATCTAATCAATGAAAATTCCCACATATACATACTTATCATATGTATATATATATATATATTATATATATATATATATGGGATAAGGCAGGCATCAGCATTGCCACGTGTTACAGTTGGTTGCGAAGTAGCGCAGCAGGGCACAATTCTTCCTGTGGTGTTTTGTACCATGTCTCAGTCTCCACGTTATGATGGACCGGGCTGTTCATATGGTGCTCTGAAAATCCATCTGTACAAACATAGAAGATAGAAAGACAGAGATAGCCTGCATGACTGGCACTGAGGCAAGAACGTCAGCCAACGCAAGGCCCTCTCCATCCTGGCAGTCGCAAAAAAACATACCGGCTTCGGGACGCACATCGGTGTTTATTCGCGAAACCAGGCTGAACCACTGCTACATGTTTATCATGGCCAAGCAGAAGCCGTGCGCCTCATCAGTGTCCAGGTTGTGACTGCGTGCAGCTTTCCGTTTTACTAAAGGTCTTCTACTAACTCTCATGCAGTCTACTCCGATGTTTGTAAAGACTTAGGGTTCCGTGCGCCTCAAATCTGTGACTGACCGGGGGAGTACTTGAGTTCAGCTATCTGGTCCAAAACTGCAGCCGTTCCTCGCGGACCTTTCCAAACAACTTCGCTTCGCAACCCTGAAAAACACCCCTAACCCCAACCCTACATTATCAGTTTGGTATGTAAACCTTAAATTCTTATAGAGCACATTAAAAAACACTTATCGTATATAGCTGCTACCCAACCCCAAGCCCGGGAACTTCCTCGTCAAGCTCGCGAAACTTCCAGGTCATCTTCTGTCGAAGCTTTGCTTCCTGATCCTCTTTCCTCGGGGTGTGTGGATTGCTTTTTTGGGCTTTTGGGGTTTCTTTAATTTCAGGTCGGCCCTTCGCCCGAGGCAATGATCGAAACAAGCAGCCCTCTCTTGCAAAGCCCCAAGAAAGCAAGTCCGAGTGCAATCTGCCGACTATATTCCGAACCTTTTTGACTCCCGCTGGCAGCTTCCGACGAATAGAACAGATCACTGATGGGTCTAGATGATATGGTACCATATCTCAAGATGTACCGTTGCACACAGTGCTGGCTTGACATATCATCACTCATCAGAATCTACATAATTAGTTCAATACGGTTGTTCTGTAGCCACCTAAAGATGTCGTGGACTTACGGCATGTGCGAGAAACAAACTGGTGGCTAGAGATACGGTTCATATAGACCCGCATCAGAAAGTGGACGAGAAGCCCGGCATACACACGTTCGCGTCTTTGTGTCTGTGCGTCGATGTGTCTGTATCTGTGTGTCTCTGTGTGTGCGTAGAGTTTCGTGTCCCCATACAATCTGCATCACGTGTATTTTGGCTCGCACACTCTCACAAGCAGGCACGGAAAAGTCGACAGGTCGACTCTACCATCATGTAAATTTCTAAGCTTGTTGCCATGGCGATATGTAAGTTCTCTTTACAGCAATGATTCTAATCATTTTAGTCATGAATCTGACTGCTGCGTGAACTAGCATTGGCATACCCTCGCTGCATGCAGGCGCGATGCCCGCCGCAAACAGCTGCCCGCGACTGAAGCCACTGGAAGCATCTGCGCAGAATCGACGCATTCTTCTTGTCCTTACTTCCATGGTGCGGGTCTCAGGACACGAGTGCCGCCCTAGGCTAGAGACTTTAGGAAGACCGTCCAGGAAGTTGCCGAATTGTGCGGCACCTGCCTCCTGGACTCCTGATGAACCACTACCCAGTGCGACTGCACATTCCACTGGACCTTGACGGCATTCATGCTTCATGTCGGTGGTGGCCCTTAGAACAGCCAGCCAAGCAGCATCACCCCCAGCATCGCCTGGGACAGCAGCTGAGCCATCGGTGAAGTGCTTAAAGTCAAAACTTTTGCAGCAACAACCCAGCTCACGAGTGCTATGTGCGATGCTGAGCTTTGCACGTTTCGGCGTGCGCCGGCCGAAGTTCGATGTCGGTGATCTTTTGATGTCCCCTGGAGATGCCTGGGTGACCACAACGATAGCTGTCTAAACGCATACGAAAAGCATGGTGGAGAGCTGGAAGTCTGGGTTCTTCAGATCCCAAGCATATAATGCAGTAGTCACAGACGATGTCCCCGCATAGTCCCAATCGTAGTTGTTGCTCAGACCCCTATACCATAGCCTTATGATAAGCCTTATCCGGGCGACTACTTTGGCAAAAGCTTGGACACCCGAACATAATATGGAGGCCTTGGGGTATATATAGTGCTGCCATCATCACCATGATACGAACACTAAGGAATAATATTCACAATCTTTCAAGCCCCGACAGATAAGCGACTCTGAGCCCGAGTGAGCAAAAGAAGCTTCACGCTCAACTTCACACACCGAAGCTCTCTCTAGCAGCCCTGAACGGGTAGGATTAATGATCAACTCAGGTAACAAGTCAAGCTTCTAGACCAGAGTCTAGAGGTGGACCTCTGAGGGTTGAGCTCTAGCCTTCGGAATGGCTCCCAAGCCATCAGGTGGACCCCAATGCAGCGGTGTATCTCTGTGTTATGCACACTTGCGGTGGCAATGATCGTCCAGGGCGGTGAGAGGCTTAACTGGGGGTTGTATAAAATCCGCACTATCAATCCCTAATCACCGAATTGGGACATCACTGTTGTATTCCTTCTCCTTTTATAAGGTCTCACGGATGGCTTGGCTCTTGGTAGTTCTTGCAGCATCTTCAACCTCTTTAAAAACGTATCCCAAGATGTCCAGAGGTCTTACGAACAGGTCACCAACACCTCAACTCGCTAGCTGGCACGAGTACCGGATCAAAAGGCACCTCTGCCAAACTAAAGTTATCGCTTTCGTTATCGTTTTGGACACTCAGCTTGCCTCGGATTTGGGAGGTTTTATGTAGCAAGTCTCCAAGCTTCAGTTTGCATATAGCTACAGCAGTAGCCGTAGCAAGAGCAGTAGGAGTAGCAGCAGCAGTAGCAGTAGCTGTAGCAGTGGGAGTAGTACTTACGGGAGCAGTCGTACTGGTCTTGCTAGCAAGTAGTGCCACTAAACGTAGTAGTACCAGCAGAACTAGTAGCACCTGAATCTAGTAGGACTAGTCATCGTACTCATGTAACATACATTCAAACGTTAACAGTCATCCTTATACTTTACTTCTTGTCGTCGTTTTGCAGGCGAAGCCACACAAGGGGCATCCTAGACTAATCTACAAGAACCCCGCCTTCTCACGCCACCTCAAGTGCTGGTTTGGGCTACTGTTGATTCCGTGCCATGGCAATGCGTCCGACATCTTACCTGCACTCAAAGAAGGGCCCCTGAATTGGCTCATGCCGAAACTGCTCATTACAGGTCCTCAATAGGAACAGCATAAACGAGAGGTCCGAGCCCAACGCGAACAAAAAGGAGAAGTCGACACAGGAGACAGCATCCTCAATCTAACCCCGGTCTGCTACATCAAGACGGCACCGAGAGTCTCAACAATTACTGCGGAACCCTCAATGATAGGATCCATGCAAAAAAAAAATCCACTTCCGACCCCGTAATGTCATTGATAATTTCCGATGTCTCCAGGCAACCAACTGTTGCGCACGCTCGTAGCTGGTCAGGGATCCAGTGCTGGCTTCGGACGCAACGGCCTGGCAAGGTTTAGAGTTTTGGGTTTGCGGTCTTGGGGTTTGGGGCTTGGGATTTCTTCTTTCTTGGTGAGGGGTGTAGCGGTGTTGTGGAGATATGTATGTATGTATGTATGTATGTATGTATGTATGTATGTATGTACGTATGTATAAATACATATACCGTCATCTGCGTTACGCGGAGACGACCGGTTTCGTTGTTGCATCAGGCACGGAGACGATTGGTGTCAGGTACCGTTCCATACTCTCGCGTAGGCACACACACACACACACACACATGTGGGGGCCCGTTGAGGTCGGGGCATGCGGCAGCCTCGGGTTCTTTGCCCAGGAACGAGGAAAGCAGAGCCCTAAAAAGAGAGGTGTCGGCCGTTGGTAGCTGAAGTTTGCGGCAGTTGGCGGCAGGGTGCTTGTCTTGGCTATCGTGGTTTTACATTCATGAGGTTATCAAGAGCGGCTACGGCACTCTTATAACACAACGAATGCCAAATGAGCTCGGGTCGAAACCAAATTACCGGAAGTAGTTCGCTCCTGGGAGTAGAGCATCCGCACCTAAGACCCACATGCTTCGCAAAAGCAACCCTGACCCTCCAACTACCTACTATATAAGGCCCTGGACCCTCTAGTACCCTATATAGTAGGTACCTGGGGTTAGGGCAAGCTAACTAATCAACCATGAATTGCCCCCTATATACTGCCCTTTGGTCCGCTCCTGCGATCCCATCTCCTCGAAATCCAGAAGGATCTCTTCGTCAAGCCAGATCACCTGCAGGGTTTTCAAGGGGTTTCGGGCGTGTCAAGCCTGATCATCTGAGGGTTTCATGGGGTGTTAAAGCGTCTTGGTAGAATTGCTATCGGGTGCTGTAGGATCTGTGAGAATTTTTGACGGGATTAGAAGGCCGGTGTAGAGGTTGACGAATTTCGCTCACAAGTTTTGATAGGACGGGCTTCAAAGGGTTGACGAGGGTGTATAAGTTATAGGGTCTTTTCGGGATCCTACAGGGTGCTTGTAGTAAAGGATGCCCTCAAGGGCAGTAGACCTGCCATCTGGCCCCAGAAACCCTATGTAAGCCCTAAACCCCAACATCAGGGACCCTTATAGCAGGCCCCAGCACCTGGAGAGTGAACCCCGTTCAACTATAAACCTTCAACCCTCTTTCGCATCAGGACTTGGGCCATCACATGGCTCAGCTCTCATGGCCTTCAAACCTAAGCGCAGCAACTCCAATCATATAGACCCTAAAGGCTCCGAAGCGAGCCTAAACCCTATAAAGCCCCGTTTAGTAGTAGCAGGTTGTAGTTGTAGTTGTAGTTGCCGTTGTAGTTTTTGCCTCCTGCATGGCTGAACGAGTCGCGAAGCAGGGT
>CAJNDV010031164.1:97478-108043 GCA_905221635.1 Symbiodinium sp. CCMP2456 | reverse complement strand
TTTTCAATAACCGAGCCTCTGGGTATGTTGTTCTGCATTACTGCTAATATGTTTATAAGCAGCAATAACATCACCTGTGCTTATCAAGTAGCACCGCCTGCATCAACATGCACACAGGTACTTGGCCGGTATCAAAGCCATCAGCGCTAGCCACCTCAGCATCATCACAGGCATTCTTCTCGGCACTATGACCAGCAAGAGCATTCATGTCTTTGCCAACGCCATAATCGGCACCATCGTCTTCACACGGTCAACTTCACCACTTCAGCCACTATAATGCACATATTGCGATTATTGCCTTGCGCCACGGTGATAATAATTGTTAATGATGATATCAATAGTTACTGTCTCACCATTATGATGATGCTTGTGAACATGGCTATGGCTCTGAATGCTAGTAGTATTTTAGGTCACTGTCATCACCATCAGCATGTTTACATTCACCTCGACGGATCAAGTCAACGGCATCGCCAGCGCCGTCGTCACCAGCATCAGCAACATAATCGTCCGAATCGCCCTTAGTCGTCGTCACCATACCCATTGTCACGGAGGCCTCACCTTCCACCCCATGCAAGTTTGAATGAAGGGCTGGGTTGTACCGATGTTCAAGCCCCCCAAGGTCCAGCCCATCCTCCAAACCTTGGAGCCCCGAAGCCATTTGGGGGATTCCGAAAATAGGGGACCCTAATATAGTACCCTAAATAATAGGATCCCTCTAATAAGGACCCCAAAATAAGGTACCCTAATTTTCTGAAACTCCCATTTGAGGCAAGCCGTCCGCGACTCCTTCCCGCACTCTGCGCAATCCGACTTGCGACTGCTGGATGCAGGCTGCTCGGTGAGAGGGTTTAGGGTTTAGGGTTTAGGGTTTAGTGCAGTTTGGCAAGGTCGGCGTGTTTGTTTCGATACGGTGTGCGGGTGAGGTCTTTCCGCGAAGCCCCGAATCCTAGCCTAAGTGCCTTACAGGGACTGCCAGTTCGATCCCACACCCCAGCCTAAACCCTAAACACAAAAAGGCGACACCCTAAAACCCTAAAACTATTGGGTTTAGGGGTCTAGGGTTTAGGGTTTAGTGCAGATGTTGGGTCAAGGCTCCGCTTCAGGACCGACAAGCATGAACAGATAAAAAACCTTGCCTTACGCGAACATGAGACTACCCCAAAAGGCCGATCCAGTCTTTTGTACAATGCTTAGGGTTTAGGGGTTTAGGGTTTAGTTTAGGGTTTAGGGTTTAGGGCTTAGGGTTTAGGGCTTAGGGTTTAGGGCTTAGGGTTTAGGGTTTAGGGCTTAGGGTTTAGGGCTTAGGGAGGCTTTGCATCCTCCATGCAGCGCGTCAAGGCTCGAGGCGAGTGAAATCCTGATACACGAAACCCCACCCTAGGGCTCCAGTTACCTAAATAGTAGGTTACTGGGGTACAATATATAGTTAGTAACCTACTATTTAGGTAACTGGAGCCCTTGGGCCAGGCTAGAACAACAAACAAGCTCGATTCAGCTATAGAAATCTTCAAAAAATTGGAAACGCAGCAAAAGGTAGCATGCAGCAACGCGCCAATCGAGGCGCCAGCGTGCGCAAAGCTCCTTTGCAATACTAGCTTGCTCATCCCACTATCCCCGCGCCATCTGTTGGAGCCATGCCGGAAATTCATCCCAAGCCAACTCATTCTCGCGGAAAGGCTCCGGGAAGCCCCTTCGAGTGACAACCACCTCCCTGCCATCGCTCTCCTTCACGGTGAACGAAGCTCCGATAGACCCTGGCAGATCCTGCCGTGGTCCCTGGCCATCCACAGGAACCTTGTCCTTGAGGGCAAATGGCCCCTAATCTACTAATCCCTACTAGTAATTAGCATCTAGCAATGACGCTGGTAGTCGCCAATGAGCCAACCACTGGTGCTCCTTTGTTTATAGTCATCCGGAAGCGATACTAAAAGCATAGATGCGTATCGACATGTACTACGGCAACTGCTCCGCATCATCGTCACCACCATCGTCGTCATCACTGTCTCCTTCTCATCATCATCAGCATCATCACCATGATCATCCTCCCCCTTGTCGTCGTCAGCATCGTCATCATCATCATCATCATCAACAATAATCGCAGTCATTGCCATGAAACATCGCGTCCAAATCAGCGACAGACAAGTACCTTCTCTAAAGCAACCATTCTGGTTTCTTGTCCTGGAGCCAGCGGAGCAAGGATTCGTTGACGGCGGCGGGCGTCTCGTAGTGGGGGCAATGCCCACTCGGGGACAGTTGCACATAGTCCGCATCTGGCGCCGTCGTGTAGGCACGTGCTGCCCAATATGGGATTATCCAGGGATCCTCCCGTCCATATAGGAGGAACACAGGGATGTTGCACTTAACCACCTCGTCCAGTGCTTCCTCAAAGGTCAAGTCAGCCTGTGGCGTAAACAAGATCTGGGCGAATGCCGCAGCACCTGCGGGGTGGTCGGCCATGGTGGCAATACGCTCGGCCAGCTCATGGCCGACTCCAGCAGGGTTCGAAGTGACGAAATTCAGGAGCCATTCAATGGAATCAGGATTTCTGAGGGTGTTGTACCATGCAAGGGTAAGGGGTCGCACAGACTCGGGCACGGGGAACTGGCCCTTCCATGGAAAGGCATCGTGCAGGTCCGGATTCTTGGAGCGGTTGGGGATCCAACCCCAGAATGGCGTGGCATTCAGCAGGAAGACGCCCTTGATCCGGCCGATGAGTCTGGTGTTCATAGTTGCCGTGGCCAGGACCGTAAGGTATCCTCCCAGCGAGTTTCCCCCAATGATAACGTTACTTTCCTCCACACACTCGGCGATGAAATCTTTCACCTGCTCCACCCACAAGGCCTCCCCAATGACCGTATCCTCAAAAGGAGGGCACGGCTTTCCGAAACCCCACTCCGTCCCTGGGCTTCGGATCTCCTGTGGGGTGCCCGGAGCGGGATCGCAGTCTGGCCAGGACAAGCCGGCCCCTACGTTGTCGGCCGCATACACAGTATACCCTGCCTCACTTAGAGGACCAAACTGTGCCTCGTAGTGGAATGAGGCAACACCAAAGCCATGCAACAAGACGACAGCAGTGTCAGTTCCAGGTATCTTGGAAGCAGCCTTCGCGTAGTGGACTGTAATGCTCTCCTTCCAGTGCCACTTCTTGCTGGTGGCTGTTTTGGGCTGCATGAGCTCTTCCCTGCGTGCGGTGCGCTCAGCAGTTACAGTTCGCCTCACTCGAAAGTTGACAGACTGTCTGCCTTTCCGACCTGTCCAGCAGGATGCCACTGCCGAGCACAGCACTGCACTGAGTCGTGCTGCCTGAGGTTCTCGGTGGTTTGCTGGGCTGCTGGAGGATCGAGCTGGATGCCACACCAGCCCAGGCCCAGGACTTGTGTGCAAGGAGTTGGCCAAAGTGTTTGACACTGCACTGCCAAGGCAAGCCATGGCAGGGTGTTCCTAGCAGTAGCTCTCAGTGTGCTCTGTTGATTAGTTCGATCTGATTGCATGAGAACCCCTCTGGACGGATCGCCCCTTCATGCCGCTGAGAAGCTCGGTTCTTGCTGCTCCACTTAGCAACCTAGACCTAAAGAGGAGTTGCAACAAGTGGAACGTGAGCTTGACGACTGTGGCGATTGCTCTCGGACTAGCTGCCCCCCCTTAAAGCCTTAAAGACAGGGGCTCAACCGTCAGTATGGTAAGCACTTCAACCCATGCACTTGCAAACCAAGCTTCGCACGACGACTTCGATTCAAGCCGTGCAAGAAGCCTCTTTGCCCGCGCTCCCACACGTCGCCAACCCCAACCCAATTTGAGAAGTACTTCGCCTTCTAGTCCGGGCTGGTAAAGGTCTTCACCTCCGAGGCACCAGCACACACCCGTTGCATTCCAACCTTTTCTCCACCGCCTTGAATCTTAGAACTTGGAACTTACGTTTGGGATTTACTTCCATGCCGAGAAATTGAAGAAGACACACAGTCAGCCCGTGCCTGGCCGCGACTAGGATTCTGCGGAACCTTCGCCGCAGTTTTTGATGACTACCTGCAGCGACAGGACTAGTAGCAGTACGTTTGTTGCGCTTAGGATACGCGAGTCAGGCATTCTGCGCCCGCGCAATGATGTTGATGATGATGATGATGATGATGATTCCTTGCGTGTTCTACAGTTTCTGCTGCTTAGAGTGTCAGTTTTCCCTCCGACTGTTCCCTGCTCGCCCAACGGTTTAAGAGACAGGTGGTTGGAAGGCGGGCGAGGGGGGTGGCTAGCAGTAGTAGCAGTCGTCGTCGTCGTCGTAGTAGTAGTAGTAGTAGCAGGAGTCGTCGTCGGAGTAGTCGTAGTAGTAGAAGTAGTAGTAGGAAGCAGCAGCAGCGGCATGCTCCTCAAAGAAAAAGCCAAGTCACACGCAGCGATGGAGCTCCACTCTCACTGCCGACCGTCTCTATGGCCTGTGCAGGTAGGCCCAGACCGCGAGCATACTGCTCTACATGGGGATTTCCAAAAATAGGGGACCCCAAGATAGTACCCTAAACAATAGGATCCTT
Organism: Symbiodinium sp. CCMP2456; assembly: GCA_905221635.1. Lineage (NCBI taxonomy): Eukaryota > Dinophyceae > Suessiales > Symbiodiniaceae > Symbiodinium > Symbiodinium sp. CCMP2456. The sequence goes on along the minus strand of CAJNDV010031164.1, from coordinate 103,520 downwards.
ATCATAAGGACCCCAAAATAAGGTACCCCTAATTTTCGGAAACTCCCACATGACCTTTTATGTATGCGTGCAGCTACACACCGAGAGAGGCGTCCTTGTTCGATCTTCGAGGTCCTTTACGGTAAGGGACCTCGTCCTAGCGGAATTCCTAGACTTAGACTGGTAAGACGTGCTATGCAGTTAGTTGGCACACCTTGCCTTTACCACAGAGTAGCCCTTGATCACCTGGCCGAAGACCACGTGGGCACCATCCAGGTGGCTCGTAGTGACCGTGCAAAGGAAGAACTGGCTTCCATTGGTGTTCTTGCCTCAAGGGTGAAGAGATCGTATGTGATGGTTAGAGAAAGCGGAAACCCGCTGCGAGAAAATATGCAAGACCAGTATCACCAGTCACAAGCGCCAGATATGAACAAGTCTGAACAGCTCCGGCAAGAATCCTCGATTCCTCACGAGCCTTCGGCACATATCTCTTGCCCCACAGCTGGCCTGCGTTTGCCATTGATAAGATGCCTGGCCCGGTGTGCTTCAAGGTGAAGTTCTCGTCCTCTGGAGTCGAGTTTAGGGTTTATTATTTTAGGGGTTTCAAGCGCGTGGAAAGAGCTGTCCTCGAAGCTCTCTCCGTAGATAGACTTTCCACCGGTTCCATTGCCTGGCAACGCAACTGAAGCTCCCAACTCCCCACAACCAAACCTCAAATAACCCTAAGCCCTAAACCGCCTAAACCCCAAACCCATCACCAACAAAACCGGTCGGATGAAGCGGCCGGGGTGCCTTTGGTGAAGTCTCCCCCCTGCAGTCACGGAATGCATGCGCAAGCTACCCGTCACTGACTTGTCTGCTGGGTTCTCAAGTTTTAAACACTTTGCGGGTCCGTGATCTAAGCGTGATGATATAGATCCTTTGTAGTTAGATCCCTTCGGGATCCTCTGACATACCCCTGGTACTATCTTGGGGAATCAAAAACAAATCACAGTCTCGAGAACTACCCATCTGCCTGGCACATGAAGTCCGGAATGATGCGATGGAACTTGCAGCCTTCACCGGAGGTACTGGACATCAGGCTCCATCTTTCTGCGTCGGGTTCAGGGTTTCAGGGTCCAAGCTTAGGGTTTAATCTCGAGGGTTTAGCTGTAGTTCTATGTGGGGGTTTCTGTAAATAGGGGACCGTGTTATAGTACGCTAAATAGTAGGATTCTTATTATCAGGACCCCAACATCAGGTACCCTAATTTTCGGAAACTCACACACGAAGCCGTGAAACTCTTTGAGCCGATCCAAGTACTCACAACGGTTTCAGGCTCTTGCATGGAAAATCGACAACCACATCTTACAAAGGGGCCGGTGCTATTTGCCCCAATCTGTGACGGTATGGAAGTTCTCCTGTGTTCCCGATCGCTTTACGAAAAAAAACGGGTGAAGCACCCGAATAGCGAGTCCTCGTCTCCAAGATGCACAGTCCTATACTGAACTTAGACCCCTGGCAAAAATTACAATTTTAGCTGCTTCTTAGGGTTTAATAGTAGCCAAAGATGAAAACTTATTTCTAAGTACCCCTAAGAGTCAGGGTTTTACTCGAACCCAGATTCTCAGGATACGGCCTCGAATTCTAGGATTCAGGGAGCCATACGCAGAGGTGGAGATGCAGCGACATGGATTCCGGAGCTCAAACTATAGGCCAAAACCCTTACACTTAAGCCATGAACCCTAAACCCCTAAACCCTAAACCCTAAACCCTAAACCCTAAACAAAACCCGAAATCCGAAAGTCGAAGATCCGAAGCAAATCCCAAAACTCGAAACCCGAAGCCACGGCCTTTGAAGCCGAACCCCTTCTCCATGGTGCACAGTGCACGGAAGTTTTCAGCCTGGGAACTTTTTTCAAAGAGCAGAGCAGCGGAGAATTTTCGGTCCCGGTATGTAGCGTTTGGAGGCTAGTGCTTGTGGTTGAGGGTGCTTGTGCAACTTCTGCAGCCGCGTCTGCAGAAACATGCACACCTCCATCAGCCATGTCCCTCCCCCTCACGCGTCACCTCACACACGCTTTCCCGGCTCTGAATCCGTGGCATTGCTGCTGAGTTTGTGTGAGTTTCATCCCTTGTGTATCTCATTGAAAAATGCGCATATTAGGAGCGTCTTGGGGTACATTATAATGCAACTACAAGAAGCAATCCTAAGGAGCAATATTGGTAATTATTCCGGCCCCTGCGTGGAAGGATTGGCTCCTAATCATGCAGGCCCCTGTACCTTGAATCGCTTCTAGTAACCATGTATAGATTCCGTTAATTAAAGGAACCCTGCAAGCAAGCCCCACCCTAAACCCTAAAACCCAAACGTGAGTCGTTAGAAGCTCTTGACCCTCACCAGCACAACCCTAAACTCCCGACAGCGGGAGTTGCAAAAGCTCGCCAGGCCCAAAAGACAATCATAGTTCAACTGGTACTAAATGTTACTAAGGGGGCCCAAGAATCATCACTAATACTATTCCTTCGGTCGGGTCCCTTGTTGGTTCTACTTGTAGTACCGTAGACCCCGTAACCCTATTCAAACTATGAAGGGCCCTATAGTACTTATACCTGTCCTACCAACCTCCAGAGTTTCCACCCGAAGCCGCCCCAACTGAGCGCAGAACCTTCAGCCCTAGACCGTTTAAGCTTAGGGCTCAGGGTTCAGAGGTTTTGGGGTGCAGGTGTTTAGGGTTTAGGAAACCCACACAAGCCCTAACGTTCGTAAACCCATAAGCCTTGATCTGCGCATGTCAATGATGTTTATCTGGCTGTCCGCAGCTTTGACTCTGTCTGCCTGCCTCTGTCTTTCATTGGACTGTCTGCCTTTCATGTTCTTTCGCCTCCTCTGTGCCCGCCTGTGCTCGTGTCCTTCATCTTCTCTGTGCGTCTCTCGATCCATCCAAATACTACAGTAGGCATAGGTATAGCCAGTAATGTATCTGTCAAACATCTATCTGCCTCTTTCTCTTTGGATAGCTCTGTCTGCAGTATCTACTGTGCATTGCGTGAGCACCTTTCTCTCCGGCTGTCCGCCTGACTGACCGTCTGCCAGTTCATCTACTATGTCTCTGCCAGCTCTTTCAAACTGTGAATCAGATACCTGCAAACGCACGATCATGCATACATCGGTACATCATCTCACTGAGCCTGTCAAGGGAAGACAACAGCGGACAGGACAGTTCGCGCCGCCCGTCGGCTGTGCGCCGCGGAATTGCGGAGAATGCAAGCAGCTTGCTTCTGAAGAACGAGGCCCAAGCTGTTTTCGGAACAGTGTCTGCCTTAGCGGGGATGTCGTTATCGTGTTAGTCTCTTCGATTCCTATCGAATCCCACCAACAATACATCCACGCACGCACTTGCACGTCGGATCCATCTCAGATGCAAGTAGATTAAAGAATGGAATCAGCAACCCAGAAAAGATGCTAGTTGCATTTTGCGCTGTCTTATTATGCATTTCACAAACATCACAAACAATCAGGGAGTATGTGTTAAAAATTATGGGCCCCCTTAGTCACGGTGCAACCTGTCTACTCTCACTATATACTGCGCTGGCAAATGCTAAGTTGCTGTTTGCTTTTAAATTTGATCCCTGCAGTCTGCAATCAGTTTCAGACGAAACAGGACTTGACACCACCTGAAGCCATGTCGAAATTCCACGCACTGACTCATCCTCTAGACTTCGTGCAGCCGCGGTGCTTTGAGCTCGATCACAACTTTGCCTAGAACCTTGCCATCGCATTCAATCTCCAGCCAGCAGGTAGGATTTGCCGGATTCGGAGCACCTGGCAGACTCCGTGCTCATGAGACTTCGGGTCTATCCCCCTGTTCGTCGAAGCCAAGCATGGGCACACACCACCACCTGGTGATGTTCCTAGTGGCGGCAATCTTGTTGATGATGGTGCAGATGGTGACGCTGGAGGCTGAAGTGATAATGACAATGGTGCGAAGGAGAGCAAAAACAACAACGGCCGAGGATGAGGACAGCAGTAGTGGCGGCAGCAGTTGTAGTGGTGCGACTGTGGTGGGCAATTTCCAGCAAAGCAGCAGCATAATCGATGACCCTAACCCCTAACCCCTATAAACCTTGTCATCAATGTCCTGAGGGCAGGGCCGAGAGGAGGCTCAAACTTTGCATCGATTGCTGGATCCACAACTGGTCCACTATTCACACAGCCCATGGCCTGTGCACAAAAGTTGAAAAAGTTTGAAGCTTTAGCTATCCTACACAAGTGGCTTGGGCCAAAGCAGCCGCAGACACATCGGATCACGTAGCTGCGGCCGTGCACCAGGGAACCGCAACAATGCCACAAAGCAGCACGCAGAATAATCCCTGAGCCCAAAACCCCTGATCCCCTAAACCGCTGAACCCTAAGCCCTAAGCCCTTAACCCTAAACCCCTAAACCCCTAAACCCTAAACACCCATTAAACCCTAAACCCTGCACCCCTGAGTCCCCCAAACCGTGTTCATTTCTCGCTGCTCACGCCTGTGCCTGTGCTAAGCAGCGTCCCGGAAAATCCTTCGCCTCCACAGTCACCGCGAGGCTGGCGCTAGTCGCTTTGCGACTGCCGCACAGCTCCCGCGAAATGCCTGCAGCCCTAAGCCCTAAATTGCCTCAACCTGACAGCTCTATATAATATATAGGTTTCCTCCGTAGGTTTGCGTAGCACCGAAGTCAGTCAAGGGCACTTCCCCTTCACACGGTCTTACATAGCACGGCTCATAAAACCCTAGCCCCAAACACCTAAACCCGCCCCCGAAATTGAAACTCCAAACACCTCAAAACCCTTTGAGGCCCTTCACAAAACCCCTTAAACCCCAGTTAGAACCCCTAAAGCCCTAAACCCTAAACCCTAAACCCTAAAGCCCTACATCACAGGAATCACATCAGCCCGCTGGGCCGCGGGAGTCTCAAAGCATCCGCGACTCGGCCCTGCAACGAGGCATTGCAACTGCTGGAGCTCCCATAGGGCTTTGGGCCTTTGTTTTTTTTTTGGAGGGGGGGGGGTTTAGGGTTTAGGGTTTAGGGCTTAGGGCCTTTGGGGCTTTTTTAGGGTTTAGGGTTTAGGGTTTAGGGGGCAGTTAGGGCTCAGGGTTTAGAGTCGTAGAGTCGAAGGGGTTGGGATTTAGGGTTTAGGGGTTTAGGGGCTTAGGGACCGGGGTTTAGTGCTCGGGATTAAGGGGTTGGGAGTTTGGCGCCCTATGAGAATTAGAGCTTAAGTTGGCGGTCTAGGGTTCAGGACTCGTTAGAATTTGGTTACAGAGCTTACTGCTGTATACGGAAGAGGATGCCTAGTACATGCACTCTTACACATGCATACGTGCCTTTATGCTTTCTGAAAACAGATGCAACTGCACCATCATGCCACCACCGTCATGCAAGCATTAGACCAGGAGTATAAGACCAACAGCTGTATACCTCATGAAGTAGGAACTGTCACTCTCTAATGCTGCGCCGGACTACTGAGCCGGACATTCAGCTGGGCAGCTTGGGGTGCTTGGCTGGGGCCCTGACGAGAATTTGTGAGGGCACGGCAGCCATGCTTAGCTCATTGCAGAGCACCACAGCAGTCACTGGCTTGGCAGCCTTAGGAATTGAAATAAGGGGTCAGCAAAATGAGAATGCGGTTGTGGGGTATGTTGTATAGCAGGGATACAAGAAACGATACGACTTCGAATTGTTCAGAGCCCGGCTGGAGAGGTCATCAAGGTACTTGCTTTCAGGCTTTCAGCAGCGTGTAGGGCGGGTGGAGAGCTGACGTCTCGGGCTACCCACCCGGCTTAGCAGACAAGGGGCAGCAGCGCCGCTGCCATTGAGTGCCTCAGTGGGCCGTTGCAGATAAGTCCAAGAAGATTCTGCAAGGGTGATGCATGCGACTGCCTTCGCGACCTAAATGGACAACTCTGCAAATAGATAAGATAAGACAAGACGAGATAGGAACAGACGAGACAAGAGAGTATAGATAGAGAGACACACTTTAATCTACGTACATATATACATGCCTACATACCTATATACCTATATACATACATACATACAT